>JARGCV010000081.1:16405000-16532500 GCA_034064705.1 Bothrops alternatus
AACTCAGGATATCACTACACTAGATTATTATTATTATTATTATTATTATTATTATTATTATTATTATTATTATTAATTTAATTTCTATGCCGCCCTATTCCGGAGAACTCAGGATGTCATCATACAACCCATTACCCAGATCGTTACAACACAAAAGACTAATGGGCACACAGCCAGCACCTCAACTACTCAGGATATTACGAAATATATACACCAATATATATAGAGATATGGCAGCTCCAATCCCACTTTGCTCGCACAAGCACGAAGCCGAAGACCCCAGCCTGAAGATGACAAGTGAGACCTCGTTGAAATGTCACCAAGATACTCTCAATCTTACACAGGAAAAGACCCGAATACACCAAGACCTGTATACCTATACCCGTGAAAATCTACGAAAACATATATATATGTATATGTTGAAAAAAATCCAGTGATTCTAATTTGTAAACCATGATTTATGCTTACTCTGCTAAATGAACCCAAATAGGTAGAAGTAATAAACCACAATTAAACAGATGATGGATTAATAAAATATATTAAGCCATTCAAATTTATTAAATTTAGTATTATTGAAAAGAAGGCATACTGCAGTGCAGGCTACAAAAATTCTGTCATATCTCCCAGTCATATGCACTATTTTGGCACTGTTTTGTATATTTAAGTAGAATTATTTCCATGTTTAGAAGTTCTAATAACATTATTTTAAATTTCTAAGTTTAAGAAGCAGGGATAATCTACTGCAGGTTTTTTTTATAGCTACACTCAGCATGCAGTCCTATAAGCAATTTAAAGCATTTTATTTGGACAAAATGCTGCTTCTAATGTTTCAAAGGGAAATCCCTTCCGCTTTCTCCTTTCAGGTCACAAAGAAATGAAGCAGTATTATATAAATCCCCTGTTTGGAATATATTCTAATAATTCTCCTGCATAAACAAATCGTGCCAACATTCATCCTGATTTTTCCAAACTGCTGGTGGCTGTTTCAAACAGATGAAGCCAATCCCAAAAGTGGGGGGGAGACATCAATGTTTTGTCAAATTCCAAAGTTACAAAGTGAAAATTTTATACGGTCATACCAAATACTTAACAGCCCAATATATTCACTATTGTTTTATACTATGTTGTACCAAAATCTTTAAAAAAAAACACACAGGTTCTAGCTTAGAGACATTTTTAGCCCCTGAAAAGTGAGCATTGAACTAAGATGTTTCTACTACAGATCTCACTGGACAATCTTATACAAACCATGTTTTCTCAGCCCTTCTCCCTTTTCCCATGAAACTAACATTATTTGACATATATTGAATACAACAGACAGGGCAACTTGGAGAAGTATCTGTATCTCTAGCCCTACAAAGCTGACCCATATGTAAACACATACTTTGTGACACTTTATTTTTATTAATGTATAACTCTATCATCTGCTTGTATGAACACCAAGGCTGATTACAATAGTTATATATTTCTAAGATAGTACACTCCCATCTGCCCTGTAATTTACATTTAATGATTAAACATCACAAACAAAATATTATTTAACAATTGTATTACTAGACACTGGTAAACCACTTTCAAAAGTTCTTTTCTTTCTTTAATAATCAGGTACGCTTATGTACCTAGCAGTCTGGACCTTTTGTAAAACCATTCCCCAATCTAAGCAAATGACAAAGTAAAGTAAAGTGTATTCTTAATCATTTTTTTGGCAAATAAAACTTATTAGTTATTCAAACCTATCAAGAACTTCAGTCACTGAACCTACTTACAGATGATTCATTGGTTTTCCACAGCAAGATTTGGCTTTTATCTAAAGATGAAGTAGATCATCCAACATATACAGTATTTTCTAGGAAAGTGAAAGTACATATCAAAGAAGGATGTTAAACTTCTCAATCAATGATTTTATAAGATGACTTTATCTGAAATATTTCTTTTTTTTATTTTTTTATTAAAGCAATCAACATTAATCATAATAGCATATTAAGAAGCAGTCATCATAAATCATAAAATACAACAGTAAGTATTAGTCTTTGTATACGTCAAATTTGGTAAACATTCTTCCCCCCTCACGTCAAGCCTCAACTATACGCCAGATACATTTTAGTTGAATGGTGTTTCTCTTGTATATATTCTATCCACTGTTTCCAGTCTGTCATATATTGTTCATTTGAGCGATCCTTCAAGTATGCCGATATTTTCGCCATTTCTGCCAGATTTATTACTTTCAAAGTCCATTCTTCAATAGGTGGTATTTCTGGCTTCTTCCAGTATTGTCCCACCAGCAGTCTTGCTGCTGTGATCAAGTTCAGAATTAGGTTTGTCTCCGTGGCAGTGCAATCTTTTATGATCCCTAACAAAAAAACCTGAGGTAGAAATTCAATATGCTTTTTCAGAATGGTTTGGAGTGTCCACCATATCTTCCTCCATAAGGCTTTAATTTTTCTACATGTCCACCATACATGAAAATATGTAGCCTCCCCACCACCACATCTCCAACATTTAGGTTGGGTGTCTGGGTAGATATATGATATTTTTTTCGGATCTAGATGCCACCTATAGAACATCTTATAGAAGTTTCCCCTTAAATGTTGCGCTTTCGTAAATTCTACATTCCTCACCCAGATTCCCTCCCATGTTTCCATCGTGATAGGATGCCCAAAATCTTGTTCCCACTTTACCATACAGTTCTTGACTCGCACAGTTTCAGAGTCCATTTCTATCAGTACACCGTACACTCGTTTGATAGGCATGATCCCCTGCTCTCTAACCTGTTCAATTAAATTCTCATCTGTCAGGGAGAAGCCCTTCTTCAGGTCTTTTTGCCATCTGGACTGCAGTTGTAAATATGAAAGCCAGGTACCCCCTATTCCTTCATCTGCTAGCGTATTTGGAGGTTTTAATGAAAACACATTTTCTTCTTCCAATACAAGTTTACTATAGGGCACCCCTTCCTGTCCTTGTGTTACGTTTATGTCCCCTAGGGATCGTCCAGATGGGAATCTTTTCGTGTAGTAGGTACTTATATTTCTTCCAGACCCACAACAACGGGGTTCGAAGTGGGTTCTCCCTGAAGTTCTTGTCAACCTTTTTGTCATACACAAGGTATGCATGCCAGCCATATAGAAGACCATGCCCTTCAACTTTCAATATTCTGTCGTTCGTCATGTTGATCCAGTCGCTCAGTGTCACCAGCGCCGCGGCGTAGTAATATAACTTCAGATTGGGCATTTTAAAACCCCCTCTCTTCCTTGTATCCTGGATGATTTTTAATTTAACCCTCGGTTTCTTGCCATTCCAAATAAATCTGTTGATGCCCTTCTGCCATTCGTCCAAGTCCACATCCTTTTTGAGTATGGGTAGCATTTGAAAGAGAAATAGAAATTTTGGCAATACGTTCATTTTTACTGCCGCTATCCTGCCTAGCAGGGACAATTGTAATGATTTCCACCTGTCCAGATCTGTTTGTATCTTGTTCCACAGCACATCATAGTTATTTTTGTGTAATTTCGCATTCGTAGCTTCTATCCTAAGTATTTGACTTTCGTAACTATTTCACAACCCGTTATTCTTTCCAAGTTCTGTTTTGCTTTGTTATCTAGATTTTTAACTAGCATCTTCATCTTAGATATATTTACTTTGAAGCCTGATACCCTCCCATAGTCTTTCATTATCTCCATCAATCTCCTAGCTGACTGTGTTGGTTGCGCCATTGTCACCAGCAGGTCGTCCGCGAAGGCACATAGTCTGTAGTCCTGTTCTCCAATCCATATGCCCTTTATGTCATCTGCCGCTCTTATCTTGTTCAGTAGTATCTCCAGCGTTAAAACAAATAGCAGGGGGGATAGTGGGCATCCCTGTCTCGTACCTTTTTCTATGTTAAATGAGTCTGTTAAGTCTCCATTCACAATGATCTGGCCTGTTTGTTTCTGGTAGATTGCCTGTATGGAGTTAAGGAACTTTTGTCCCATTTTCATCCCCCCGACCAGTTTTGTCAGGAACGGCCAATTCAGTCTGTCGAAGGCTTTTTCTGCATCCACAAACATGAGAGTAGCAGGCACCTGGTTGTGCCTTTCCAAATACTCTATTATGTTCAGCACCTGTCTTACATTAGTTTTCATCTGACGTCCTTGTATAAATCCAGTTTGATCCGGGTGAATTATTTTTTGTAATACAGTCATTAATCTGTTGGCCAAAATTTTTGCGAAGATTTTGTAATCTGTGTTCAGTAGTGAGATGGGTCTGTAATTTTCAGGTTGTGTGTTATCTTTTCCCTCTTTGGGGATTAGGGAGATGTAAGCTGTTTTCCATGACGGTGGAACTTGGCCTCCTTCTTGTATGTTGACAAATAACTTTCTGAGGGGTTCTATCATTTCCTCTAGGAGATGCTTGTAGTAGGTCGCTGTTATCCCATCCGTCCCAGGCGATTTTCCCTTTTTCAATTGTTTGATCACTGAGTGTATTTCCTCTTTTGTGATCAATGCATTCAGGGCATCTCTTTGATCATCGGTGATTATCAATAACTTTTCATTTTGTAGAAACTTATCTATCTCCTTGTCTTGCGTCTTCTCCTCGGCATATAACTTTGAGTAGAACTCGGTAAAAGCTTTCTTAATTACTTCCTGTTGAAAGTCTTCCTTGCCTTTGTACTCTATCTTTTCAATTATGCGGGATTTCTGCTTCTTCCTTAAGATATAAGCCAGCCACTGACCAGATTTGTTGGAATTACAGAATGTCTTATGTTTTGCGTATTGTATATTCCTTGCCACTTGGTCTGCCAACAACAAGTCAAATTGTTTCCTTAGAATCTTGATTCCTTCTTTGGTGACTTTGTCCTCCGGTCTTTTTATTAATAGCTGCTCTTTCTTACTTATCTCATCTTCTAACTCCTTTCTTTTTTGTTCTTGTTTACGACGGTGCCTTTTAGTCATGTCCATGAGAATCCCATGCATATATGCCTTGCTGGCGTCCCATATCATTTCTATAGGTGTCTCATTTTTCATATTTATGCTGAAGAATTCCTTCATGGCATTTTTGCATTCAGCCACCTTTTCTTCATATTTAAACAGGTTTTCATTAATTCTCCAGGATCTCTTTGGTTTCTGACCATGTCTTAGTTCCATCCATACCGGGTTATGGTCTGATAGTACTTTGGGTAGGATTTTCACCGTTTTTAGGCTGACCAGCAAGTCTCTAGTTGTTAATATAAAGTCAATTCTGGAGAATGATTGATGTCTGTCTGAGAAAAATGTGAATTCTTGCTCTTTGCCGTGTCTTTCCCTCCAAATGTCTATCAGTTCGAGGTCCTCCTTTATGTCGAAGAAGGATTTAGGCAACTTGGAGTGTTTTTGCAGTTTAGGTGCTGTCTTCTTTTTATCCAGGATGGCCTCTATGACACCGTTCCAGTCTCCCATTATAATACATGATCTGTAATTGAGTTGTGTTAGCTTCTTGTGTATCAATTTGTAGAATTTTCCTTGTTGTTGATTTGGTGCATATATGCCCATCACCAGAATTTTCTTATCTTCCTGTACTATTTTGATTGCTAAGTATCTACCTTGGGAGTCTGACTCTATTAGCTTAGCTCTTATATGTTTCTTCACGTATATAACAATTCCATTTTTTTCCCTGCTGCCGCTGCAACAAATTGTGTGCCTAGTTTGTTGTTGGTTAAATGAAGCAACTTCATTTAGAAGGCTGAACCAAGATAATCCTTTGGCTTTATCATGGACACATGGACACACACAGAGCGAGATAACAGGGAAAGTGATGTCATATGAGCTGAGAGATGACATCAGACACATGTGACATCGTTATGTTGTCAAGGTTCCATTTTGCTCATTCTAGGTTGCCATATGGCTTGTAATCAAAGCTCCTCATACATTCTTATATGATTATTGCATCAGTCATGGACAAAATGTTTCCTTTGAATGTAGAGTTTATGTCTGAGAATAATTTTAAAACTGTGGCTACTTTCCTACAGTAAAAGCTATTTTCAATGTTTTTAATTGAAACTGTTTGAAGTATTGTTTTAATGACTATTTCCTATCATAGGAAACAGCTACATCTGGCAAAAAACTTATATTGCTGTCTGGTTATGGTATATTCTCTAGCACATCTGTAGATCTGTTCAATGAAGAAAAAAAATAAAAAATAAAAATTTAGGACTATACCCAATAGCATGATATGAGATTATTTCAATTTACTCATTAAAATAATAAAGCAAGTTATTGCACCAATTTGCATATTTAATTGCCATTGCTACTGAACAGGACTGATGTTATTAGAAGCCTTTCATCTCTTCAATACAGACACACCAACTTTTTTCTTCTGACTGAAAAGGAAAAAGCAGTATAACTTTCTGCAGTGATGCAGTTATTGTAGGAGATGACCAGAGTGAGCCCAAGGGAGTGGTCAAATGCGTCATATGTCACGAGTCCCTAAATGCCCACAAGAGATCTAAGTCCAGCCCAACTTGAATGTCTCTTAATTCCTGCTCATTTCTCTTAACAGTTAGTAGCTTAGATTTTGTAGAAAATTTATGTATCATTCAGTCATTCAGGTCATGGTTGTCTCAAAAGTGCTTTTTCAAGAGGCAACTGGACTTCCTTGTTTTTCTTTGAAAATGTTTCACTTCTCATCCAAGAAGCTTCCTCAGCTCTGACTGGATGGAGGGGAATGGAAGGATTTATACTCCTTGCAAACAGTTGGTCATTTGCATTATTATAGAGCAGGGGTGTCATACTGCCGGCATGCAGGCCGGATGCATCATGCTGAAACTGCACCCACTCCATTGCCGGCAATGGTAAAAAAAAGTCACTATACGTCGCAACACGTCACGTGACGTTGCAGTTTTGACACCCCTGTTACAGAGAGTCATTGAGGCCACTTGGAGGTTTATCTGTATCCTCAAGGTCACCTGAGTAATGCAAATGGGCGTGGAGCCTTCTTGAAACTTCACAGTCCTTTCAGTAGTTTATATATTGATTTGAAATATTTAGTTTGCTAGAATGAAATACATTTTAAATATTGGGTCAAAGTATGAAATAATGGGCACCTTGAATTAGCACCCCAAAGATAACAACTGGTCCACTCTAAGGAAATGCTACAAGAGTTATAACCAGGAAACAAACATGCTGATAAACATCACATACAATGCAATTCATGTAAGTGGCTTACCCAGAAATAAGTCCCATTACAACAGAAGCTGTAATAGTTGATACAGTTGAGGCCTCCATTCACATCTGGTGTCTTTGGAAATCTGCCACATACTTAAATTTATTTATTTATTTGTTAAGAAAGTTTATTAGCTATACAATCCCAGGGTCAAGGCAACTGTACAAACATATGGGAAACAAAAAAAATATTCAATCCACTATGAAACTATGAAAACTAACAACGTAAGAATAAAACTCTAAAATGCTTGCAGTAAGGTATATGTTTTAAGCCCACTTCTAAGGAGCAGACTGGCCATCAGCAACAACAGCAATTATTTTGCAATGCAAGCCCTAAGAACAACTAATTCCAACAAATATATGTAGTAGGACTTGAAAAGACACCACTTAAGACTGTATAGGAGTAGGTAGTACAGCTAGTAACTGGGCAAATGCTGTATTAGTATCTGGTTTAATGTTTCCTCTTATTGAAATTGGGCCATTTTGTTTAAACATTCAGTGTTGTAAGGTTCTGTTACTGTAACCTTATAATAAAATATTAGCATTTGGTTTCTTAGTTTCCTTTGAAGGGCTGACACTCCCTCTTTAGATTTTATTTAAAATTCTGAATCAGGGAAGAAAACAACCACCTATAAAAATGGCAGCCACGTGACAGACCAGTCATCCTACAGTATATCATCTGCTGCTATCATGAGAAAAAGACTCTGTGGATGATAAGTCTATTGGTTCATATTACAGTCAATAAAAAAGGGGGAAATACATTAGAATATCATACTAACCTGTGTTACCATGTTTAATTTGGAGCTGGGGTTTTCTCTTACTGTCCTCCAGTTCAGACACATGGATTAAGAACTTGTCGCTTTCCTTTTTATGTTTTAGTCATTAAATGTTTTACATGTTAACAGACATAAGCTTGATTCATCCCCTCCAACTCTTTGATAAAGCAAACTGAAATTTTCAGCTTCAATTATTTTCAAGAGATTAACTTTACTTCTACTGATTTTCTATATTTAGTTCAGCAGCTAAAATTATTTATCCTTGTTAACATAAAGCTGTCTAATTGTTTCTTATTTCTGTTTTCCATCTACCAAGGAATCTATGTGTTGTAACAAATGGGGAACATAACAACTACGTCTTTTTTTCCTCAGAAATGGGGGTGAACTAATATGGGTTTGCTTCTTCATCCTAACAGTCCTAGGGCAATCCTGAGTGCAATCTGAAACCATCACAGGACCTGATGCAGTCTAATTTGAATGTTTCTCATTTTCTCTGATAATCCATTTTAACACTCTGACCATGTAGGCTTCATAATTATAAATTGAACTAATTCTCTCCCTTTTAATTCCTCCCTGCTCCATCTGGTCTTTTATCCAATGTTTTTAAATTTTCTAATAAGTCCTAAAGATCTCACTAGCTTGTACATTTCACTCAATTCTGAACTAATTTTACTATTTTGAACTTTTTTGTGTATCTATAAGTGCATATATTAAATATTCTTCAGTGTATCTGTAAGTGCATGTATTATATATTTTACCCAAGACACTTTGTTGCCCCAAACAGATCCTAAACTCTTTCCCAATGCAGACTCAATGTGTTAACAAATTTGCAGAAATCATAGATGCATATTCATTTTATCTTCATCTATCTTACCATCACTCCACTTGAAGGTTATATCAAACCTATGGGGCAAAATCAGTTTTGATCCCCTTTATTATAGGGCAATACAAGCCAAAGCCCTATAAAATCAAAAGATTGAATCCAAAGATTTACTTACCGAGTTTGATTGCAATTGCTTTACAGCTCTTAAAAATATACGATGAGCTATTTGGAGACTTTCCAAAACTTTAAGGAGAAGAGCATGAAAATGGGAAAACTGGCAATAAATGTTTCCTTCATGAAAAATAGTAGATCCAAGTGAGGTGTTACATACCATAGTTTTAGGGGTTCTAAAATATAAAAACTGATTACTTTGTCTATAATTTAATTTCCCATATTATTTTTAAAGCCACTTCAAATAACTAGGAAACCTTAAGACCGATATTATAAGGCAAACGTGGGCAGACATAGTTGCATACAGCCTTCAGTACCCTATATGCAACTCATTCCCAAGCCCTGTAATTATAACAATAGCACTTAGAGTTATATACCACTTCGCAGTGCTTTTATAGCCCTCTCTAAGCAGTTTAGAGAGTCAGCATATTACAATCTGGCTCATTTTACGGACCTCAGAAGAATGGAAGGCTTTGTCAACATTGAGCTGGAGAGTATCATACTGCTGGCAGTTGGCAGCATTAGCCTGCAATGCTGCATTTTAACCACTGTGCCATCACAGTGATGCTGTTGAAATTCATCAGCAAAATTTCTAACTTTCAATAAAGGATTATTTTTATTTTTTTTCTACAAAGAAAGTTTAGAAATTGAAGTAAGATGCTTCTGGGAGGCAAGATCTTCCATTGTATACTCATAAAACCTTCAAAGAGCTCCACTGAAATGCAGCAATTTTGCCACCTAAATTTGTCACTACAATATCAATTGTAGTGCATTTCAGGGCATTTCAATGATAGAAATAAAAGCAATTTGTCTCCTGCTTGATTTTGCATTTTACTATCTTAACTACCCTCAAAACTCCCATATTCAGCTGACTCCTTACTATGGCATCACAAAGTTTCTAGTTGTGTCATGTGTGGTCCATCTATTGGTTGCAGGAGGAAATTATAGCCTCTGACTCTAGAAATATACACCACAATGAGAGGACTACTTTCTTAAAAAGTTTTCTCAAAACTTACTATTCACTTCTCTGATCTTAGAAGTGACAATTTATCCTAAGGGCTAGTTTGATCAAGAAAAAAAAGATAAATTTAATATTTTTATAGTATGCCTTAAACTCATGTTTTTTTCCTTATCAAATATGTGGCATGTACAGACTCTTACGATACAGTGGATCTTAGTGGTATTCATTTGGCAATGACTTCATAACTTCATTATGGTTTTACCTGAGTACTGCAACTGCAACATCTGAATGCGAATAAAAAATTCTTAATATACTAAAGCATCATTTATTTTGCATTAGACCCTTAGGCACTTTTCTGTAGATTCATCAATTCATAATTACCCTTCCTTGTTTGAGTTCAAGTGTTAAGTGAGAAGCTCACTAACATAATCAATCTTCTCCAGTTTAAGAGAAAACTGTTTGAGACATCTTTTAATAACATCATCATCGATCATCGATTATTAAATTAAAACTTATAAATGAAAATGCACTTCAAAATCCTACTTCATTATACAATAGGCTACAAACTAAGCTCACAAACTGAATAACTTGGAACCCTTGGGGGACTAGAATTGGTCGTGTCAAGCTGTAGAATGTGTTTAGAAAAATGAGAATCTGAGAACATCTCATTGTGCTTGTACAAAAGCCATGTATAGGTCACAAACCCATGGTTCAGATAGAACATTGATGAAACAGACTGACTCTACATTGGCAAAAGAGGAAAACAAGACTACAAATTCCTCCCTTTTTTATTCAATGCTTAATATAACTTAAGGGAAGATGGATTTTAAAAAATGAACATACACTTAAAGCTGGAGAAAGAAACATCAATAACACGTTCTATGCAAGCAACTCCTCTCTAATACCTTAAAATGCAAAGGATATGCAAGTAAAAGTGTAGGAGTAAAGTGAAAAAATGGGATTAAAATTAAATATAAAGATCAAATGAATGACATGCAACTTTAGAAGTGGCAATGGAGACTGAAACGATATAGCTTTCGTCTTTCAAGATCAACCATCAAGACTAAGGAAGCAAATAATCAAAAACTACATTGTAAACTAGCACTTGACAGAGCAGCCATTAAGGCTTTGGAAAAGATATTCTGATGTCAGGATGGATCTATAGTGAAAATTGGATTGTGAAGAAGTAGAATAGAAAGAATATTAACACTTTTGAATTTTGCTGTTGGAGAAGACTCCTGAGATTATCATGGACAAGAAAGAAAACAAATGGATCATTGACCAGATCATCCCAGAATTCTCATTAGATGCACAAATGACCAGGTTTAAATTATCCTGCTAGGAACACATTATGTGAAGACCTGACTCTGGAGAAGGCTCTAATGCTGGGAAAGGTGGAAGGAAAGAGAAGAAGAGGATGACCAGCATCAAGATAGATGGACTCAATTACAGCAGCAAACCTGCAATTTAAAGAACCAGGTTAGAGGCAGATCATCATGGAGAAAATCTACGTGGTGATTAAAAGTTGACACCAATTTGACAGTACATAATCCATCGAATAGACCAGAATCAAGTCAGATTTTAGCATAATTTGTGTATCCTATGACTCATCCTAGTCATATGAGTAACACAAGTAAAGCAAAGGCTGCTCAGTGCAAATCTAACCAAATTGGGCATGCAACTAAGTACACCATCACCACAGGATAATTTTAAGCCACCTCTGTTTATTGGAACCTATAACAGACTGCTTGGCAAGAACAGAAGTGAGAGCGCTTTGTTTATAAGAATGCTGTGTCTCATAGTAGCCAGCCAGATACATTTTGGAGATTACAAACATCAAAACTAGTAGCAATTTTGATAGTTTGAACCTCCGTAAAAATATCCAATCCTCAAAACTGATCATTATCAGTACACAATGTATTTGGTCACTGGTACACAATTCAGTCAGTACTTGTGTCCAGTTGGAAAACAAAGAACACTCACAGTGTCTACTACCCGTGTTTCCCCGAAAGGAAGAAGTGTCTTACTTTCTTTTTATCCCTAAAAGCCCCACTATGTCTTACTTTCGGGGTACGGCTTATATTGATTGGAAAACAATTGTCAGTTTTATTTTAAGTATTTTAAGTATATTAAGTATTTTAAGTATTTTAAGTATTTAAGTATTTTAAGTATTTAAGTATTTTAAGCAGGAGGCGGAAGTGGGCAGGAGTAATATGTCTTACTTTCGGGGTATGGCTTATATTAGCCGACCCCCTGAAAACCTCGATACGTCTTACAATCGGGGGTGTCTTACTATCGGGGAAACACGGTAATTCTTTTGCACAAAGCTAATCCTCATTCTTCTGTATAGAACCCAAAGGAGCATTGCTAGCAGATGATGGTGTGTGTGTGTGTGTGTGTGTGTGTGTGTGTGTGTGTGTGAGAGAGAGAGAGAGAGAGAGAGAGAGAGAGAGAGAGAGAGAGAGAGAGAGAGAGAGAGAGAGAGAGAGAGAGAGATCAGGATTAAGTTTGGTTTAACATATTGCACAAACATACTCTGCTAGTGCTAGTGCTGCCTTTTTGTTAATATAGTATTTGATTATTTATATAAGCAGATTAGATGCTCACAATTGCCAGTTTCAGATTACAACACTTGTAACATTAAATAGCTATAAATCTAGTTAACAAAACTGTCCAGTAAAAATCCTGCCATAGGAAACAGCCTTATACAATTATTATGGAGATCCAAGTGTATCTATGTTGGTCCTCGATCATTTATAAAAAGGAATCCACAAATTGCTAGTCTTCTAGGATTTCTTTTTAAAATTGCCCATGGAGTATTCCATGTTTATCCTCCCAAGTCACTGAAGTTATACATCAAAGAGCATGTTTGCATTTCTGTAATAGATAACAGCACAGAGCCAGGCTCCAGGGTTTGTACAAACCATAAACTGAATTAACAATCACACATTAGTATATTATAAAGATTAAACAGAGACAAAAAAGAAAAAGAAATCCTTGTAGCAGGTGAACGAACAGTTTAAAAGCTTCCCAATGCCACTTTTTTTTACCATAATAGTCTAAATCCAAATGACAACATTTTACTTTCATTCACAACAATTTCTCCATCAGTTTCAAGAGATTAACCATAATCCTCAGTCCGAGAGTTTTAATGCCTGAAAGTCAGGTAACCTGACTTCTTCTTCATGTCACTGGATTTCTCTGTTGCCAATTTCACTGAAATGCTTGAGAGTTTAATATAGGTAGTCCTCAGCTTACAACCACAATTGAACCTAAAATTTTTGTTGCTAAGTAAGACATCTGTTAAGTGAGTTTTGCCCCATTTTATGACCTTTCTTGCCAAATTAATTTTTTTAATATAAAAATTCCTTTATTAAAACAATCGGCATTGTACATAAAATCTTTGTATGCGTCAAACATCATAACATCTGACATACAACCCTACGTATTATTCTTTGTAAACGTCTGGTTTGGTAAACATTTTTCACTCCTCGTTTCAATCCTCTATTATACACCTGTTACATTTTTTATTCTCTATGGTCCCTAACAATAGGTCCTGAGGTAGTAGTTAAACATTAAACATAAGATCATATTAATAATCAATCATCATAGAACACAACATATAACACTAGGTATTAATCTTTGTAAACATCTGGTTTGGTAAATATTCTTTACTCCTCACTTCCAGCCTCAACTATATGTCTGTTGTGTTTTATCTTTTATGATCCCTAGCAAAAGATCCTGAGGTAGAGATTCATTAACCTGGGGTAAAAATTCAGTCTGCTTTTTCATTATTAAAGTAGTCAACATTAAGCATAAGATCATATTAAGAAGCGATCATTGTAGAACATAACATACAACAATAGGTAAACATTCTTCACTTCTCACTTCAGGCCTCTACTATACACCTGTTACATTTTTTTAACCTGTATGATCCCTAACAATAGGTCCTGAGGTAGTAATTCAATAACCTGAGGTAGAAATTCAGTCCGCTTTTTCAATATTAAAGTATTCAACAGTAAACATAAGATCATATTAATAAGCAATCATCATAGAACACAACATATAACACTAGGTATTAATCTTTCTAGACGTCTGGTTTGGTAAATATTCTTTACTCCTCACTTCCAGCCTCAACTATATGTCTGTTACATTTTATCTTTTATGATTCCTAGCAAAAGATCCTGAGGTAGAAATTCAATAACCTGGGGTAAAAAATTTCAGTCTGCTTTTTCATTATTAAAGTAAACAACATTAAACATGAGATCGTGTTAAGAGGCATTAGTCATAGAACATAAACATTCAACATTAGGTGTTAGTTTTTGTAAACATTTGATTTGTTATACATTCTTCCTTCCTCACGTCGAGCCTTAGCTAAACACCAGATGCATTTTGTTTGATTGGTGTTTCTCTTGGATATAGTCTATCCATTGTTTCCAGTCTGTAAAATATTGTTCATTGAAGCGACCTTTCAAGTATGCTGATATTTTCGCCATTTCCGCCAAGTTTGTTACTTTCACAGTCCATTCTTCGATAGGCGGTATTTCTGGATTCTTCCAGTATTGTCCCACCAACAATCTCGCTGCTGTAATCAAGTTCAGAAATAAGTTTGTCTCTGAGGTAGTGATATCCTTTGTAATCCCTAACAAAAAAAACCTGAGGTAAAAATTCTATACGCTTTGTGAAAATGGTTTGGAGTGTCCACCATATCTTCCTCCAGAAGGCTTTGATTTTTCTGCATGTCCACCATACATGAAAGTAGGTAGCTTCCCCTTCCCCACACCTCCAGCATTTGGGCTGGGAGTCTGGGTAGATGAGCGATAGTTTTTTCGGGTCGAGGTGCCACCTATAGAACATCTTGTAGAAGTTTTCCCTTAAGTGTTGCGATTTAGTAAATTCTACATTTCTCACCCAAATTTTCTCCCACGTGTCCATGGTGATAGAATGCCCAAAGTCTTGTTCCCACTTTACCATACAGCTCATGACTAGTTCGGTTTCAGAGTCCATTTCTATCAGAATGCTGTACACTCGCTTGATGTGCATGATCCCCTGTTCTCTAATCTGTTCAATTAGTTTCTCGTCGGTCTGGAAGAAGCCCTTCTTCTTATCTTTACGCCACCTTGATTGCAGTTGTATATATGATAGCCAGGTACCTCCTATTCCTCTGTTTGCTAGCGTTGCTTGGGGTTTCAAGAGGAACCCATTTTCTTCTCCCAGTACAAGTTTACTGTAGGGCACCACTTCTTGCCCTTGGGATGTGTTTGCATCTCCTATTGCGTGTCCGGGGATCGTCCAGATGGGAATCTTGTCGTGTAGGAGGTGTTTATATTTCTTCCAGACCCATAACAACGGGATCCGTAGTGGGTTCTCCTTGAAGTTCCTGTCTGCCTTTTTGTCGTATACTAAGTATGCGTGCCAGCCAAATAGTAGACCATGCCCTTCAATATTCAGTATTCTATCATTCATCATATTGATCCAGTCACTCACCGCCACCAACGTCGCT
The DNA here is from genome assembly GCA_034064705.1 of Bothrops alternatus. Taxonomy (NCBI): domain Eukaryota; kingdom Metazoa; phylum Chordata; class Lepidosauria; order Squamata; family Viperidae; genus Bothrops; species Bothrops alternatus. The sequence goes on from JARGCV010000081.1 coordinate 16,420,407, forward strand.
GCATAGTAGTATAGCTTTAGATTAGGCATTTTTAGTCCCCCTCTCTTCCTTGTGTCCTGTATGATTTTTAGTTTCACCCTCGGTCTCTTGCCATCCCAAATATATCTGTTGATGTCCTTCTGCCAGTCGTCCAAATCCACATCCCTTTTGAGTATGGGTAGCATTTGAAAGAGAAATAGAAATCTTGGCAATACGTTCATCTTAACTGCTGCTATCCTGCCCAGCAGGGATAGTCGTAGTGTCTTCCACCTTTCCAGGTCTGCTTGTATCTTGTTCCACAGCACCTCATAGTTATTCTTGTATAATTTCGCATTTGTTGATTCTATCTCCACTCCTAAGTATTTAACTTTCTTGACTATTTCGCAACCCGTTATTCTTTCCAAGTCCTGTCTTGCTTTGTTGTCTAGGTTTTTGACTAGCATCTTTGTTTTTGATATGTTTACTTTGAAGCCTGACACCCTACCATAGTCTTCCATTATCTCCATCAATCTCTTTGCTGACTGTACTGGTTGCGACATTGTCACCAGTAAGTCGTCTGCAAAGGCGCATAGTCTGTAATCTTGTTGTCTGATCCGTATACCCTGTATGTCTTCTGCCGCTCTTATCCTGTTTAGTAGAGTCTCCAGCATTAGGACAAATAGCAGGGGTGATAGCGGGCAGCCCTGTCTCGTGCCTCTCTCAATGTTGAATGAGTCCGTTAAGTCTCCATTAACAATGATCTGGCCTGTTTGTTTCTGGTAAATTGCCGTTATGGAGTTGAGAAACTGTACTCCCATTTTCATCTTCCGGACCAAGTTCGTCAGGAACGGCCAATTCAGTCTGTCAAAAGCTTTTTCTGCATCCACAAACATAAGAGCGGCGGGTACCTGGTTGTGCCTTTGCAGGTACTCTATTATGTTCAACAGCTGTCTCACGTTGGTTTTCATCTGGCGTCCTTGTATAAATCCCCTTTGGTCCGGGTGTATTGTTTTTTGTAGTACAGTCATTAGTCTAGTAGCCAAAATTTTTGTGAAGATTTTGTAGTCCGTGTTTAGTAGTGAGATGGGTCTGTAGTTCGCGGGCTGTGCGTTGTCTTTCCCCTCCTTTGGGATTAATGAGATGTAGGCTGTTTTCCAGGATGGTGAGACTTGGCCTCCTTCTTGAATGTTGACAAATAGATTTCTGAGGGGTTCTAACATCTCTTCCTGGAGATGCTTGTAGTAGGTCACTGTTATCCCATCCGTCCCGGGCGATTTTCCTGCTTTCAGTTGTGTGATCGCTGAGTGTATTTCCTCCTTTGTGATTAAGGCATTCAGGGCCTCTCTTTGTGTGTCGGTAATCGCCTGTAACTTTTCGTGTTGTAGAAACTCATCTATCTCTTTGTCTTGTCTTCTCCTCGGCATATAGTCTCGAGTAGAACTCTGTGAAGGCTTTCTTGATGGTTTTTTGTCGGAATTCTTCCTTGCCTTTATATTCTATCTTTTCAATTATGCGGGATTTCTGTTTCTTTCTTATGATGTAGGCTAGCCAGCGGCCCGGTTTGTTGGCCTTGCAGAATGTCTTATGTTTTGCATATTGTATATTCCTTGCAACTTGGTCTGCCATCAACATGTCAAATTGCTTTCTTAAGATCTTGATTCCTTCTTTGGTGACTTTGTCCTCTGGCCTTTTTATTAATAGCCGCTCCCTTTTACTTATCTCATTTTCTAACTCTTTTCTTTTTTGTTCTTGTTTGCGACGGTGCCTGTTATTCATGTCCATGAGGATCCCGCGCATGTATGCCTTGCTGGCGTCCCAGATCATTTCTATCGGTGTTTCGTTGTTCATATTTATGTTGAAGAATTCCCTCATAGCATTTTTGCATTCCGTCACCTTTTCTTCGTGTCTGAACAGGTTTTCATTAATTCTCCAGGATCTCCTCTGTTTCAAGCCTTGTCTTAATTCCATCCTCACAGGGTTGTGGTCCATCAGTACCTTGGGTAGGATTTTCACCGCATTTAGGCAAATTAGCAAGTCCCTAGAAGTTAATATAAAGTCAATTCTGGAGAAGGATTGATGTCTGCCAGAGAAGAAGGTGAATTCTTGTTCTTTGCCGTGCCTTTCCCTTCATACGTCTGCCAGTTCGAGGTCCTCCTTCATATCAAAGAAGGATTTGGGCAACTTGGAGTGTTTTTGCGGGTTGGGTGCAGTTCTTTTTTTGTCTAGAGCAGTCTCTATGACCCCGTTCCAGTCGCCCATGATAATGTAAGATTTGTAGTTAAGTTGTATTACTTTCTTGTGTAGCTTTTTGTAGAATTTGCCTTGTTGCTGATTTGGTGCATATACGCCCATTACTAGAATCTTCTTGTCCTCTTGTGTTATTTCAATTGCCAGGTATCTACCTTGGGGGTCAGACTCTATTAGCTTAGCCATTACATGTTTCTTTACATATATAACAATCCCATTCTTTTTTCTTGGCGCTGCTGCCACAAAGTGCGCGCCTAGTTTGTAGTTGATCAGATATTTCTGGTCTGCTGCTCTGATGTGTGTTTCTTGTAGGCAGATTATATCGCTTTTACCTTGGTTCAGGTAGTGGAGTATTTTTCTCCTTTTCTGGGGGGAGTTCAGTCCGTTCATTATCTGTTGCAGGATACTCTTGCAAGACCACTTCTGTTATTTCTCCTGTTGTCTTCTTTGGTCTCGTTCCCATGATATCCGGATTGGTGCTCATATTTGGTTGTGGGGTCTTGCCTTGCCGGTCTGTGAATTTGGTAGTGGATCCTGGTAGCCCGCCCTCTGTAGGCTGTTCTGCTTTCTTGTTTTTGTTGCCCTCTGCTCTCTGCGCCATCGCATCTCGAGGTGGTCTATTCCTTTCTTCTGCCACTGCCCTGGTCTGTGCCTCTGCGCGGCTTGCTCGTTGGCCTCGATCCCTCCCGCTTTCCAGTGGTCCATCTGCATCTTCTCTCGCGGTGGGTTGAGGGCCTCCCGACTTCAGTTCCTTTTCGATGAAGTCTTTGGCTTTCTGGACCGAGGTCAAGTAGTATCTCTTGTTTCTATAGAAAAGTGACACCCCTGTTGGGGTTTCCCATTGGTATTGCAGAGCACGTGATCTCAGTTCGTTGATCAGGAATTTGTAGTCCTTTCTGTCTCTCAGCATCGCCTGGGGGATCTCTTTCAGTACCTTCACCTCCTGCTCCTCTATGTAGAATGCCTTGTGATAGGAAGTGGCAGAGATGAGGTTCCTGAGCCCCTGTGTTGTGAAGTGGATGACCACGTCCCTCGGTTGATGTCTGTTCACTGACCTCCATGCGCCAACTCTGTAGATTCTTTCGAATTGCCATGCAATCTCATTAGCGCTCTTACCCAGGAATGCTGCCAGGGCCTCTACAAATGTCCTGAACAGGCCTCCTTGGGTTTCGTTTGTTGTCTCTTTCCACCCTCTGAACCTGATTTCAAATGCCATTTGCCAGAATTGCATCACGGTGGACTGGTCTTGAACCTCTCTTTTCACCTCTGCAATCTGTCCCTCTATGCGGTTCTCCACTTCTTCCATCTCCTTCTTGTAGTGTGCTTGGATTGCCTCCTTCATTCGTTCCAGATCAGTGGCCGTCGCTCTGCGTTGTTCTTCCCACTTTCTCTCTAGGTCTTTACCTTGGTCCGCCAGCATCCGTTTTATGTCTTTGTATCTTTCCTCCATCTTCTGTTCTGCTTCTATGCATCGTTTCTCCTTCTTCGTGCCCATTTCCTCCATTTTTCTATCCATGCCATCCATCCTTTTAACCAGCGTCTCTATCGTCTCATTTAGTGTCTCTATCGTCTCTTTTAGTTCTTGGATCATGTGCGCTGTTGGGAAGGCATGGGTTGGCGTTTGGGTCTGAGGGCCTGCAGTTGGATGCGGGGGTGTGGGTGGGTGGGGTGTTCCCTGGCCAATTGGGTGGCTGGGCCGAGGAGGGTGCAGTTCCCTTCGTGTGTTGCAGTTTGGTCTGTTTCGTCCGTTTGGTGGCCATTTTGAGCCTCTCCTCCTGTTGGCTTGTCCACCCTTACAACCACCCCTTGATGCAAAGAATTTTGGGAGAATTGTTCCTGTGCAAGATTGTCAGGCTGCTAGGATAGGTTGAATCAAGGTCTTCTGTTAAAAGTTAGCAAGTGTTCATGTCTCAAAGTTCGTATTTTGACAGCAAAATAATAGTCCACTAGGGGGTGTAATTTGTTTTCAAGTAAGCTTCGCTGTACTGGCAGGGGTGATACAGAGATGGGAGGATCTGTGACTTGGGGTTTGTGTGGATGGCCTTTTTCCCCCAGGTGCAGTACAACTAGGCTTCAATCGCTTAAACGGTCAGGCTTCAGGCTTTTGAATAGTTTCTCAGGAATTAGGCTCTGAAGTTGACTCTTTTATTCTGAAGCCTCATCTTGGCCAGGGAAAAAAATTGGTCCTTTTCTATGGCTTCAGGGTCTGAGTTCCCCAAGCTCGCCACCTGCTGTGGGGGAGGGAGGAGTTTCCGTAGTTCCCCCCCTCTCTTCCTTGCTGTGTCGCCTCGGCTCCTCTGCTTGATCCTCTCCTCCTCCGCCCGCCCGGCTCCTCCCTGCTGCCTCCGGTGCCCTTTCTGGGTCTGGGGGGGGTCTTCTGGGGGTCTTGTAAGGGTCCTCTCCCCGCTGCTGGCCTCTCCCCTCTGCTATCGTCCCTCGACGCACCAATCCGCCCCCGCAGGTCCTACCGCTGCCATCAGCTGTCCTCTCCCTGCTCTCTTTGGCTCTCTTCCCTCGCTCCCGCCGGCCTCTTTCTGCTTCGGAGCCTCTCGGTCTTTCGCTCGGCCTCCTCAGGTCCGCCGGCCGATCTGCCGGCCGCCGTTGGCTTCCTCCACTCCCTCCTGTGTCTGTGGGGGACCCTCGGCGGCGATTTCCGCCTCTCTTCCCTGGGCTGTGGTGAGGGTCCTCCTCGGGTACGCCTACCTCCCCAGCGCACCCCTCCCACCCGATTCCTTTGTCTTCGGCGCCTCGGCGCTTCTTTGGCCCCCTCAGGCCTGCTGGCCGGCCGGCCAGCCACCCAGCTGCACGCCGCTGGCTTCCACGGCCTCGCTCGCTGCTTGTGGGGGACCCTCAGCGTCGCTTTCCTCCTCTTCGGGCTGTGCTGGGGGTCCCCTTTGGGTGCGCTCACCTCTCCGGCGCACCCCACTCCTGGTAAGGCTGATTTTTTAAAAATTATTTAAGCTCCGTTCCGGAGCTTTCCTAGAGAGGCTTCGGTCCTCGTGACCGGAACCGGAACTCGCCAAATTAATTGAATCATTGCAATTGTTAAGTCAATAACATGATTGTTAAGTGAATCTGGCTCCCACATGGACTTTGCTTGTGAAAAGGTCACAAAAGTGTTCACATGAGCCCAGGATACTGCAACTATCACAAATATGAACAAATTGCCAATACCCAAATTTGGATCACATAACCATGGAGATGCTGCAATGTCATAATTGGAAAAAACAATCATAAGTCACTTCTTTCAGTGTCGTTGTAACTTTGAACAGTCACTAAACAAATTGTTCTAAGTCGAGGACTCCCTGTACTGCATACCAGAAACACAAACTAGCTCTCAGAATAACCAGGCTCATTTACCATGCTAAACCCCAATGTAGACACTTCCATATGTACTTCTGAATCAGACTGGAAAATCCAGGTTTCTGTGTTTCAAACACCTCAGCAGTGTGGTAGCTTATTTCTGGCTCAATTCTGCAGCAGCTACAACTATTGCAGTGCAGGTTGTTCATTTTGAGATGTTTTGCTTCATTTCCACACTAAATGAAACTTTTCTTTGATCCTGCTGAGCTTCAGGTCTTGCAAGAGGAAGGCTAGCTTGAGGGCTTTGAGGTTCCCCTCTCAAACAGCAAGTGTGAAATTGACAAGAGTTTTGTCAGTTTCCCTCTAGACCTACAAAATGCTAGGCCCCTTTTTTGTTGTTTCAGTTTCTTTTTTCCCCTTTGGCCTAGAGTGAAATGGGAGGATGTTTGTTGCTTACAGACCTGCAGTAATGCAGAGCAGAACAGTAATTTTTTATTATTGTTCTCGGCATTTCAAGTTGGCAGAAGTGAAAACAATTTTTGCATTGCCTTTAAGCTGCTTCTGAGGTTAAAGGAAGTAAGAACAAGCGATAGTGTAGAAATATCCTGTCATTTGTTTAGTAATGGCTTAGCAACTGTTATGAACTCAGCCGCTATGTTTTGTAAATCATGTGCTACAACTCAACATTCTATGCAAATTCAGCTCATTGTGGCATAGTTAACAAAACAACGGATTAGTGTGAACTGAATGAATGTTGGTACAAAATGAGTAGTATGGAATAGAACTTTTATCCTGATTTTCATTTAGAGGGAAAAGAAGCAAAACATTATTCATTTGGTTGAATTTCAGCAGAAAATAGCATAAAAAGATAACGCTCAATTTTGCTTGTTCTTGTTGCTTACAATTAGTGATATCATAACTAGGAAGCTGAATATGTTTGGAGATAAACTTTATTCCAGAATTCCAGAATGTAAGCAGCTAAAGGTCACCTGATCCAAAAGAAGGAACAGAAAGTGTCAAATATTGAAAGAAAGCACATCAGAGAACAAGGGTGGTTTTTTTTTAAATGAGCGCAATTGAAAAAATACCTAATAAATGTTCATGGCAACTCCATTTTTCCTGAAAATTGAATAGAACAAAACTATTAAAACTAGTTAAAACTGAATATTTAAGAATCGCTTTAGCTAAGCAAATCCTGCACCATTTATTCAGTATTTAGTTTGAAATAAGCTTCACTTATTCAAAAAATGCATCATTTAGATATAAAAGTTAATCAAACCCAAAAAACAAAGTGCCTCTAAATAAAAAAGCTGGTGGAATTAAAAAAAACAAAGATTAATAATAATCTCAGTCTTGGAAACAAGGAACGCTCTAAGAACATCGCAGTTGGAAAATTAGAATTTCAGGGGAGGGGAAAGTCATAATTAAAATGTGAGATCTTATTGCTGAAAAGGTTTTTATACCAGGTAAATTCTAGTAAAAAGAATTTGGATTGGCTGAAATTGTGAAATGACAATATATTCAATTAAAAATATATCTTGATTTCACAATATGGTCCAGATCATCTAAAATTTCTAAATTATTAATACCAAAATATGTTTGACATTATTCTAATAATATTATAATACAGTACAATACAATACATTCAGGTGTTTGCTAATGTGGATATTAGTTATTCGCAAGAATTCTGAAATCAAGAGTTGCAATATCCTTTATTAACAAATCAGTGGCTTAGAATCTTGAATAAATAAAATAAATAAGAATTAGAGTCTTAAACATGTTATGTGCAAAATTCATCAATCTGGGAAAGACTTAGCAATTCTGAGAAATAAATCAACTGAATCACAATTGGTATGACTTGTTCAGGGCAAGGCTAGTCCCAAAGTTGATGCAATTCCTCCAAAATGTTATGTCCCAAACACTCCAATGCTTATGGTTTGAAGGATTTGTATCTGGTAATCCCAATTCTGGAACATTTTGTTTTCCAGATGATTGTGTCAAACTTACCCCAGACTAGGCTGTTTTAGGGACAATTTGGGGATTGCTATGAACAACTCATGGCATGAATCAAACGATTTGCTCCTCAGAATTAAAGTCATTCCCAGATGGATGGATCGATACTTTTTACATTACATATTTTATATTTTTTTACTATAAGCCATACAGAATCTCATACATGGAATGGGTGGCTGTATAAATTGAATAAATAAGAAACGTAAATAAGTCTAAAGGTAATAAGAACATAGGTTTCTGTTGCCAGAGCTGTCCACTCAAAGAAACCAAACAAACCCACAATTGTCATACCGGCTATTGCTGGGCAAAGATAGGAAACAGTTTCCACCTGTTGATCTTAACTGTGGTTGAATTAATCACAATTGATCAGTGATAGTGTGCTATATCAAAATCTATAGTCTATTGACTTCTGGTTTGATGTCACGGCATCGGAAGCAGGAAGATGGGGCTTCATCTTCTGTGTTCTATTTCACCTTACTGGGGACCCTAAAAAGGGTTGAAAGTCACCCCAGAGAGCGACAAAGAAGGAGGGAACCCTCGTTGATCACAGAGGGGTGGCAGCCCTTACGTTTGATTTGAGGAAGCCCTCCAAAGCAGTGGGGGAAAGACTGGCTACATTTGTGTAGCCAGTCAGAAGCTGCTGACAACCGAAGGAAATAAGCACCAACGAGCAATTTTTGAGCAATGTGGATGAAACTGGGTGAGACTCATTCAGAAAATGACTACAAAGAAGGAACCAGTAACCCAGAAAACAAAAGGAAAATTAGAGGAAGTAGATACAAAGATGGAGGACCTAAAGGAAGGAATTAGCAGACAGATGCAGACAAACAAAGAATTAGAAGATGCAGCGATAATATCAGAAATGGAAAAGCTATCTTACTTGTCAAAATCTCAGAACACATTTGAGGATAAAGAAGAAGAGCTGATTGAACGGAAGATAAAGCTGTCAGGAGAATTGTGGAAAATTGGAGAAGGAGGGAGGCTGTTTAATGAATATAGATGGGCTGAGTGTTCTTCCAAAAATATGTTAATCAGATTGTCTTTCTTACTTCAAACAATATACACAAAAATAGGGGAAGAATTACTTGAGGACCCAAATGCATTGACTTGGAAAATTAGTTGGCAAAGGAAGAAAGCCAGAGTAAGACTGAAGAAAATAGAGCTTTTGATCCATTAGATGGGACATTATATTACTAAATAGATGTTTGAACACGACTAAGAGGATAGATAATTGTTAGAAGTAAAAGTATTACTATAACTAGAAAGATAAGATATGCAACTAGAATACTATATTTTGGTATGAGAAGGGAAATATGAAAATGCCAAGAGGGTCTACATAAGGGAAACTTTGGTTACCCAAATATAATTTACTATGAGAAAACTATAAGCGATAGAGATGGGATATTATTAAACAGATGTTTGAATATGGTTAAGAAAATAGATAACTGTTAGAAATAAAATTATTATTATAACTAGAAGGATAGGATTTCTAACTAGAATATTACATCTTGTTATGAGATGGAAAATATGAAAATTCTAAAAGGGTTTGAATAAGGGAAGCTTTTGGTTACCCATATATAATATATTATGAGAAAATTATAAGCGATAGAGATATTTTGAACATTGATGGGAAATTATTTTTTTTTAAGTGGGAAAAACAGGATACTGATTGAACAAATGAATTTTCAGTGCAAATGCAATTGAGATATGTTTTGGCTGACATTATTGATATTATAAACTGACATTATTGATATTATGTATAATATCAGAAAAATGTGATGAAGATGTCTATATTTAATTGTATATGTATTAATAGTAATAAGAATTGTATTTGTCTAGTGTGGAAAAATGCATAACACCGGAAGAAGAGAGGATCAAGGAAGCACTGGATGGTGTAGTATTGGAACTAGACTGGGAAAGTTAATATGTACCACTGAATTACCAACAACACGTTGTTTATTATTTATGATTGTAAAATTAGAAAATTAATAAAATGTTTACAAAAAAAATTCTGTAGTCTACTAACCAGCACGGCTATGTTCAACCAATACGCTAAACCAGGCTTTTCAACCAGTGGTACGGGTACCACCTGTGGTACATTGGCACCTGGCAGGTGGTACGCGACCACCCTAGAAAAGTGGTAGCGGGGGAGGGGAATGAGCTGAACCAGTGGCAGCACTGCACAAACCTGAGCAAGAGATGGCTGGAGCTGCAGGGCTGTCAGGGCTCAGCGGAAGTGCCAGGATCAGTGGCTGCTTTCCAGCTGATCGGTGCGCCAGGATCAACGCCAGTCTCCAGCTGGAGCTCGGCGTGATGCTGGTGCTTCTGCTGAGCCCTGAAGAAGCACAAATCAGCTGGAAAGCGGTACTAATCCTAGTGCTTCTGCTGAGCCCAGAAGAAGCGCCGATCAGCTGAAATGTTGCAGCATCTCCAGGGTCTTGTGATTTATATTCAGATGCTTGGCAACTGATTCATATTTATGACGGTCAGTGTCCCAGGGTCATGTGAATTGACCAAAACCTGCTGCAACCACCCAGTAGGCAGAGGGAATAAAAACCAAACACCCCCCCACCCCCGCTGCTAATCCTCAACAGAAATGCTCACAACAATGAAAACCTCGGACAGGAGGAAGAGCGCCGCCGGGTGGCCAGGCAGGTGTCTTGCTCGGCTGTGGCTTGCGGGGCACTTTTTTCAGTGCCATTGTAACTTTGAACAGTCACTAAGCGAACTGTTGTAACTCGAGGACTACCTGTACTTTATCACTTTTTTCCTTTTTGGGGGAGGGTCATCAAGTTTTTGACACCTTGCTAGGTGAGTGGTGGTACTTGGATGTTGCCATATCCTAAAAGTGGTACAATGGGTGAAAAGGTTGAAAAGCCCTGCTTTAAACCAAACCAAACCAGATTATGGCTTAATATGTATGAAGCCAGTCTGTCTCTTTTCTTTCTCCTAAATATTCTTATACATCAGCTGAACAATAGAAGCAATGTTACAATGTCTTCATATTTATATTGTGAAAACAATGCAATCCATATTATTGTGTTTTCTTCAGAGGTTACCATTTTCTCTCTGAGATATTGGCTGCAATCCAATATATACACTCATCTTTAAATAGGCCCAACTGATTCCAATAAAAGAGATTATTTGTAGCTCAGGGTAGAACTGAAGCCCTGCCTTGGTGGTCTCTGAGCTGGGTTGTTTGTTTGCAGACATTTCATTACCTGACTAGGGAACATCATCAGTGTTATGAGGGTAGTAGGGTTTGCTTCAGCAAGGCAGAATCATTTCTGAGGAAACAGTCCCAAAGGTACCCGTGGCAAACTTTTGCATCTTTATCATGTATTCCCAGCACCAGGAATTTTACTCAGAAATCTGCTAGAAGTCAGTTATGCATTGGGTTGGTACTACATTTTCATCGACAACCCTGTCCCCTTCCTAATCCTCTTGAAGGTAGATATGCAGATTGAAAGCCAAACTCATCTAGTAGACCACACTAATTTTACAATCAGGCCCATGTTCCATGTATAAAAGGACAAAATGGAAGTAAAGCCAGTTTGGTTTAGTGGTTGAGTTACCAGGCTAGAAAATGGGAGACTGTGAGTTCAAGTTCAGCCTTAAGCCATAAAAGCCAGCTTTGGACCAGTCAATCTCCCTCTCAGCACAATCCACCTCACAGGGTTGTCGTTGTGGGGAAAATAGGAGGAGGAAAGTGTGTTGGATATGCTTGCCAACCTTGAGTTATTTGTAAAAATACTAAAGGCAGGATACAAATAAATAAAATTAAAAATCTTAGGCACTAACAACAGATTCCATCGTACAGAATTCATTTCCCCCCCTCTCCTTCTGGGAACATTACTGATGAAATTTCTTAAGACATTCTCCATTTGAAACAAATTCCCTCCACCAAACTACAGGTATTTCCAAATTTGGAATTGTCCAAATAAAGCAGTGTCTTTCCCTCAGCTATGTGATCTTCTAATGATCCTAGATGTTAAACCAGCTCCTCATTATCTGAGTTCAGACCAGTTTCTGTGAAAATCAAAGTACTTTGTGTTTGCCTACTTCTTGTTTGAGATAGTGCCTGTCACCTCAAGGTCACAGGTTCAGATGTGCCCCACATCAGTGGTGACAGAAAGCATTTACCATCTGCTGACAGTTCAATGGTCTGTGTGAAATGAACTGAAGGAGTTATACTTTGTTCTTGGTGTGTGTGTGTGTGTGTGTGTGTGTGTGTGTGTGTGTGTGTAGGTATGGTAAAGGTGTTACAATCACACCCAGAAAGACCAATTGGTAGTTTTCTGATAGTAGCTTCAACCAGACAGGCCAAATTTAACAACTATCTTTCCTGAAGAGCATTTGAAGGTTCTGTGCTTGTGTGTCTTCAAGTTACTAAGGGACTATTATTATTATTATTATTATTATTTTCACTTTCCATTTGTTTATTTCTAGTTACCAATGGCCTAGGAAACATGGAAGGAATATACAACTTACAGGCAATGAACCATGAGGTGAAAGGCTTAACAAAGCAGATGGCCCTCTAGAGCAGCAGTTTGGAGTGGAAAGAAAACAGGCCTTCAACTAGTTTACAGGGAGTAAAGACCAAAGCAGAAGTCCCTCTCACTAAGGGACTATTATTATACAACCAATTTTACTCCAGAATTTCCATTTTTTTCCAGATCTAGGGAAGGGTTTTCCTGTTCTTTGTCACTACCATAATCTCATGAGTCATTGGCTATTTGTAATAAATCCACCTTATATACAGTATCAGTCTATTATTTCAGATTTTTAAACCCCCAAAAGCTGGTTTTGTTGGAGGGAACAGTTTGCTTATGCACCTAAATAATCTACTATCCTGTCCTATATAATTGCATATAGAAGATTTAGCAACATTTCCAATAACCACAGTAACTGAAAAATTATACATTCACAGACTTCTGAGAACAAACTTCTGAGCACTCTACTATCACCGCACTATCATGGTCTCCTGAAATAATTGAGACACCTCTATATATTTTACTATATCAATGATCATTCTGTTTGATTTGAGGACTCCATGCTTTTATTGGGACTATTTACATGTTGAGCTCTCTCTCTAGAGCAAGGGTCTTCAAACTTGGCAACTTTAAGACTTGTGGACTTCAACTCCCAGAATTCTGGCTGGCTGAGGAATTCTGGGAGTTGAAGTCCACAAGTCAAACTGCCAAGTTTGAAGACCCCTGCTCTAGAATCAGCTAACAAGACTACAGCTGTGCTCACAAACATGAGAATGAGGTTCCCAGAATTAAGTTGATGTATTTATTATGAGCATCATAATTTATTTCAGATTGTACTGCAGCAATACATTGTCTATCTAGTAATGCTGAGTAACAGGTTTAACTTTCATAAAAAATTTTTGGGGAATTGTTCTGCTGATGCAATATTAATCTTAATTGATTTTGTGCAGTACTTAAGTTGCTCTTCAAATTGAGATACAAATCTGAACTTTTGCCAGAAGCGTAGAACTGTCCTCTATATTCTTGAAAAAATACCGCTGCTTCTTAAACAATGCAGTGCTTGACATACTGATAAATAAGCCTTACTGTAGTCAAGGGAGTTAACATTTAACACTATAAATATGAAATAAGTGAAGTGATATGACCTTTTTTTCTTTAATTCACCTCAGAAGCAAAATCCTTACTTACCTGAGTTCAACTGGAATTTACTTTTCAGCAGATATAGAATTGTACCATACGTACAGTACGTTTTGCAGAAAATTCTGGGACTTTGCAAATATACTTATTTTTGGAGAAAATAATTAAATGTTTAGTCCAGTCACACTATAATGACTTTTCTCTAAGAGCCATTGCTGGCAGCCAAGCCCTCAGAACCATCAAATGTGGTTGATTGGGATGCTTTACTTCATGGTCCTAATGACATAATTTGTTGTTACCTAGAACAGTTGCATATCTCTTGGTCAAATGTTGTAGGACAATGTTTACGGGCTGGGCATTCTCTACGTGCAGCATCCAGCTGGAAGCTGTAGGGACACTTTGTCTGGTGGCAACGTCATTAGCAGAATAAGCACAGCTGTTTGAGCCATGTGGTAAATGCTCATTCATTTTATCTTGCTATTTTTTGAATGACTTCAGTGCTCACCATGACATTACAATAAGCCTCATCCTTTTTAAGATTTATATAATGTTTTGCCTTGTCTGAAAAATGCATATGGAGAATACAGTGTACTATTTTTCACCTATTTTCTGTAGATATGAATTGTTGGAGTCAAACCTCTCATTATTTTTTTTCAACTAAGTTCCTATTCCAGATTGCAGAAATATGGGAACATTGTATGCACCTTATTTCTAAATGACAAAATAATAGGATGTGTCAGATAATGTTACTGAATTTATGCTGGTTTATGACTAACAAACTATTCATTCTTATTGGGGGATGTGTTCTAGAACATGTCTGATGTTTTCAAGAGTCACGTTTCTGAGGTAAATAAAATTACAGAAATGATGTTCTACTGTCATAATATTTGCTGATACCAGTTCAACTATAACATCATTTTGAATTGCAATTACATTCATATCTTTAAAAAAGTGGTCATTTTAGAAAATTCTCAACGGATTTTTCATGAAGATTTGTGGTTTTAAAGTTATAACAAAAATCCTAGAATATCAATCATGCAGAAAGAAATATAAAAGTTGACACTTAATAGTATAACCTATATTTTTTCCTGTTAATTAACCCATTAGGCATATTTGTTGGAAAAAACCACAACTGGCAAGATGCTAAGGCAGTGTTTCTCAACCTTGACAATTTTAAGGCATGTGGACATCAGCTCCCAGAATTCCACAGCCAGCAATGCTGGCTGTGGAATTCTGGGAGTTGAAGTCCACATGCCTTAAAATTGTCAAGGTTGAGAAACACTGTGCTAAGGCATAATAGTTTACAGGCCACTTTAATATGACACATTAACCTAGGGTGGAACAAACCACATTTATCTAGATTGTATAATATATTGCAAGACAACTTTGGAAAAATCACTATTCATATAGGCATATATTTTCTTACAAATCTTGTAAGCAATTCTGCTCTGGAATTCTGGCTAATGTAACTTGGCTAACTTGTAGGCTTCATAACCATAGAGAAATTAACAGCCATGGTTAAGGAGCCAGTGTTTATATTCACATTAGTTAGCTGAATTGCCATTCATTTAATATGTTATATAAACACACTCAGTAATTAAGCTATAAAAATTCCCTTTGTAGCAATAGAAAGCTTTTTTAAAAACCTACTTACTGGAGAATTCTTGGAATAATGCCCAGTTGAACTCAATGGGACACATTTGTTAGCATGTGTGCCTCTGATTAAGCTGTCTGTCAGCAGATATGTTGTTCTGCTCAGGCCGTATTTCTTCATTTAAGTGGGTTTCCAGTTAATGAAGGGAAATTGTCCCTCCTTCAAACAAATTCTAGTATTCATTGCAACAAGATACACCTATAGATATTTGTACAATACAATAATTTAATTATGTACCTCTTATCTATGTTTAATCAAAGGAAGTCTTTCTCTTAAAACATGTCTGATTTGGACAAAAAAAAAGTCAACTGATGAAACAGGGTATACTGAATGCATTTACCACAATACAGAATTTCTGCAGAATATGGGAGATATAATAATAATCAAGTTGGAAGGGACCTTGGAGGTCAGGCAGGAAACCGTACACCATTTCAGACAAATGGCTGTCCAGTCTCTTCTTAAAAACTTCCAGTGTTGGAGCATTCACAGCTTCTGAGGCAGGTTGTTCCACTGATAAACTGTTCTGTCAGGAAATTTCTCCTTAGTTCTAGGTTGCTTCTCTCTTTAGTTAGTTTCCATCCACTGCTTCTTGTCCTGCCTTCAGGTGCTTTGGAAAATAGCTTGACTCCCTCTTCTTTGTGGCAGCCCCTCATTCTTCTCATCATTAAACTAGACATACCCCATTCCAGCAACCGTTCCTTATATGTTTTAGCTTCCAGTCCCCTAATCATCTTTGTTGCTCTTCACTGTACTCTTTCTAGAGTCTCAACATCTTTTTTACATCATGGTGACCAAAACTGGATGAAGTGTTCCAAGTGTGGCTTTACCAAGGCATTGTAAAGTGGTATTAACACTTCACGTGATCTTGATTCTATCCCTCAGTTAATGCAGCCCAGCACTATGTTGGCTTTTTTGGCAGCTGTAGCACACTGCTCACTCATATTTAAGTGATTGTCCACTAGGACTCTGAGATCCCTCTCACAGTTGCTACTATTGAGTAAGGTACCACCTATACTATACCTGTGCATTTGGTTTTTCTTGCCTAAACTTTTTTCACCATTGAATTTCATTTTGTTAGATAGCGCCCAGTGTTTAAGTCTGTCAAGATATAGTCCAATCTGGGAAACCCTGAGCTATGAAAAATCAAGGCATAAATCCCAGTTTGTCATTATCTCAGTTGCCATACAGCTGAATGGAATGGATGCTGAGGCCAAATCCTTCAAAAGAGATTGATTTTTCCATTAAAACCTTTCAGGAAAGGAAAGGAAAGTGGGATACCAAACTGAAACTTAAAAGTAATTTTCACAGATGTTTTAGAAACAGCACCATTCTACAAACAATTACTTTGCTAATGTTTTGTCATTATTATCCATAGCTAAAGCTAAATCCAGAGGACACCGCTGTAATTTGAAGAACCAGTTGTAACTGCACACATCTGGTTCTCAGTTTATCTTGGCCTGGCAGAAGATTCTTTCAGAAAGTTTGTTTCAATTATTGCTCTCTGTGTCACACAAATGAAATATCTGGGGGACTACCAAGTTGACTAAATAGGCAAGAAACCTCTACACAATAATTAGGGATTAATTTAAAGGCAGCTTTCTTCCTCCCTCAGTTTCTATGTAAGATCATTGAAGGGGTTTTGCGGTGTGTCACAGCACAGAGGAAGGCGAGAAAAAAGTAATAATAGCAGTAATCCTGCTCAACATCTTTGTTCTAATGGTTTCAGCTAGCAAAAAGACGGGAGGAATGTATAGCTTTGTGTAAAAAAAATAATAATACTGCCAGTGGAAGAGGATGAGTTACAAAGGGCGCAAACCGAGAGCTAGCTACTCCTCTCCTGATGTAATTGCCAAAATGCCAAACGAACTTGGAAACGTGGGAGGAAGGAAAACTAACACGCTTCCTCTGATTGCTTTGATTTTTTACTCAGCGTTCCTGCTCCATCCACTCAGTTTGTCCGGAGGCTGAGATGCGTCAGGCTCGGTGGTTGGGTTCCCCCCCCCTCCCGCCTCCTCCTCTTTTGAACTGTTATTTCCAAGTCACATTTCAGATTCAACTCCCCAAACTCTTTGATCTTTCTTTTCTGTCTCCTTACCCGGAAGAGAACCTTTGCCTGCTCAGCTGGGCGCTCGGAGCACACGTGGAAAACCTGGCACGGCTCCCAGTTCTTGCCAAATTTAGTCACACAAAGAGGCCAGAAAGGGGAAGCGGGGAGAGGATGAAAGAGACAGCCGGCGGGACTTCAAAGGGAGCCCCTGCCCCGCCCCTGCGCGCCCTCTAACCCCGCCTCCTGCCTATATAAGGAGAGGCTGCCGCGGTGGCCTTTCTCACGCAACGCTCCGTTTCTGGCTGCCCCCCCCCGCCCCAGTTTATTTGGGATGAACGATAGGAAGCTTTAGCCCCCCTCAAAGTAAATAAATATATAATTTATGTATCCGTGAATGCGTTTAATACACATATAGAAGTAGAACGTGTTTTGTTTTAAGAAGTGACTCACCGAGTATGACTCCCCCCTCCCCTTTTCCACTAGCTTGTTTGGTTTCGCCCCACCTCATTTGTTTTTCATTTAAATAGACCAAATTTCCGGATATTTTTCCGGTCCACGGGCTGGCTGTGTTGGCGGGCCAAGATTATCTATTGTTAATTGGTCTGTGGTTTACTCCCAACAACTCAATGTACTGAGTTCACACGACGCGCGAGGCTCGGACACTGCTGGCTAACTTGTGGTTCAGGAATTGGCTATGTACGATAGTTAACCCAAAGTTAACCGCACCATGGTTTGCAGAACTTGCTTGGTGTCGCAGAGCGACCGCCGAACTAAAAAGAATGGCCCAAACTGGGTTCCCACGGCGTAGTAAGCTACAAAGAGGGAGTCATCATCCAAGCTAGCGTATCCTGATCAGCCAGGCATCTTGTCAGCCAGGCATCTTGACCACCACGTCAGACCAAATGGGCGTAAGACAGACGGTCATTTAGGGTAAGTGGCCGTCTTTAAGCCTTAATCGAAGCGCCCTATAAATGACACGCCTCGGATTTTAAAGTGCAAGTGCGTTTTAGGTTTGTTGAGTTCAGTTCACACACGGGGTCCTGATGATTATTACCCCGATGTACCTGCAATGTTCCTGGTGCACTGAGAAGAGCGACTCTGCCCCCTGGCCCGTATTTCTCTTGTGCTTTTCTTTTTCTTGTGAATCCTGCATCTAATCCTTGGATTGGCGCTCTGCTAATATTACAGCTCACGTGGGAGTAAGACTCGGAAGCGGTACTAGTAGGATTAGTTCTGAGTGTATATTGGGCTGTGTTACCGATCCTCAGTTCCTTCGATCAAAGATGAAATTGCTGGCCAAAGGGTATTTAAAATTCACAGATCTGATTAGAATATTTCTCTAAAGCTTGGCCGGCTGGGGAATTCTGGGAGTTGAAGTCCACAGGTCTTAAAATTGCCAAGGTTGGGGACCCCTGCAAGTCTAAAGGCCTTCTCGAGCCCCTTTCTAAGTTCTCACGCCCTGAGAGAAGACAGAGCCTTACTTTCCAACTGTACCTTTAGTTTAGCTTTTAACCTTCTCCAAACTAGAAAATCATTAATAATTACTCGAGGGGGGCGGGGCAGGATTGTCTTCATCTACATCACCGGCAATGTACGTTTCTTGAGAACTAAAGCTAGTACAATGACATCAAGTGCCTTGTTCCCCTTTCTCCAACCTGGCGCCCTCTAGATGAGTCCGCCGTTTCCCCACCACTCAACTCTGGAGCATATCTAGGGCGCCAAGTCGAGAAAGTTCATGATCGAAGCTACTTGCACGTCAATGGATATTCCTGATTTGGTATCCCAGGAAACCCAGATCTACATATCAAACTTAATACTAAGGTTGTTTAATTGATGGCAGAATCTCACCAAACCAAAACGGATTACCCCATTTATCCTCTCTCCGTCTCGGGACTCCCAGACAATGGGATTCACTTTCAAACAGGCATGCATAGGATTTCATTATTGAGATTCTAAAAACAGAAAGCAGCATAGGATTGTATTATAAACCAGGTTAGTTCAAACCTATGCTTTTGTCCAGACACGGTTCAGTTCAATGAGGGATCCGCTGAAGTAAATGCAGCCCTTTCATATTCAATTTGGAGGAAAAAATCCTATTGACTTCAAGAGGGTTTCCCAAGAAGGAAAAGTGCTTTGGGATTAAATGGAATTTCCTCTTAGGCCAATAGACAAAGATACCTTGTATATAACATCTGTAAAGGTTTAATTGGAGTAGTTTCTATTTACATGAGAGTTGAGTGAGATTTATAATATTCCAAGGAAGAGTGCCCTATTATTCTTAGTCTTTCCATTTCTAACTTCTATCTTTTAGCTTGATTCACACAATGCACCGACAAACTCATAATGTGAGGTGATTGTTTTTGGTTTAGAGTTGTTTGTAAACGACGGTTTATTACTTAACTATGGAGTGAAAGCAGAGAATTGTCACTCAGCCAGTGAGCTGAGTAAGCAAATCATAGTTTAGTTTGATGCGCCAACCTGATAGCTGTTCATACTGAATCCCAAACTAGCTAAGCACATTTCTCTATGGTTGGTTTAGTGTTTAATGTGTCGGATGGACCCAGAACATTGCATTAGTTCTGCAACCCATGGTTAATTTAAGCATGATAACCATGGGAACCCAGCCAGTCACTATGCGGAATCGGGGCTTTGAAAGACCTGCCGTGTTTGCAAAGCAATCTGACTCGCGGCTCGCTTAACTCTCGTTCACTGAATTATCTCCAAAAGCTGAACTGACCCCACATGCTGAATCATAGGCAGGTCAACCACATTTCAGCCTAGCTTGTCGCCCGTACTCAGACCATCCTTTGCATGTTTTTGCTCTCGACTGCTCGCAGCAGCCCCGGGTTTCCTCCATCCCGGCACTGAGATGGTTGAGGTTTTCCTGAGTTTATCCTAAACGCCCGACTTTTCGTCTTCTCGCTTCGCCCCCGCAATTCCTCCGCTTCTTCCTTTAGAAGATTCCCACAAAAAGGCGATCGGGAAAACCTCCAACCCGCATGAAAAGGGGAAAGGGGTCTTCTTCTTCCTTCTTCTTCTTTCCTCTCTCATAAAGTGTGGGGGGCGGCACACTGCTCCCTCCCCTACAGTTGAGCACACGGTCCTTTTGCCGGAGGAGACCCTGTGGGCAGGGCGCATTGGTCGTTGCGATTGTGGTCCCTTACGCGGCTAAGGGGCTCGGAGTGCATCCCAGCCCACCACGGAACCGCGCACAGCTCTACCTAGACTCTCTTTTCAGCCGCGTCTTTTACTTCATCTATTCGGTATTTTGCGTCCATGGGACCCGGGGAGGAAAGTGTGGTTATCAGCCGACGAGTATATAAGCTTATAGACGTGGGGAGAGGGAAGGTTCAGACACGGGCATAAAATCCTTTCCTAATTGTTTTATTAGAGGGATCAGATTAATACTAAACCTCCGTGCGAAGAGTCCTCCCCGGAGAAAACTGCCCTTCCCTCCCACCCGCCTCCCTCGGGACCCAGGAAGAGTAAACACCGCCAAAATCGACGCAAATCTCGTTGAAACTTGAAAGGATTTCGCTTCCATTCCTCGGTGTTGGTTTTTTTTTTTTTAATGGCGATTCCAATCGATTAGACACGTGCTAATTGAAGACCGGGATGCTTGATCGCTGCGGCAGCCAATAGGAGTTCTCTGAAAAACAACACTTGGCCCAAGGTGGTGGTGTTGGTGTTGCTGCGAGTTATTAGAAAATAGCTAAAGGTACCCTCAAAAGGCGTAATAGGGCAGGGGTTCTCAACCTTGGCAACTTTAAGACTTGTGGACTTCAACTGGGAATTCTGGGAATTGAAGTCCACAAGTCTTAAAGTTGCCAAGGTTGAGAACCCCTGTAATAGGGGAAGAGATTTCTCTCAATACACGTGTACCTTTTCCCCCATTAAACACAAATCGCGCTCCCTGTCTTTCTGGGGCGTAGGCGACCATTTAGCGACAACGTTTGAACAGCAAAACGCCCAGACCGCAGATGGCTGTTTAAAGGAAACCTTCTCCAAAGAGAGTGGGTCGGTTTTTCCAAAGAGGAAGATCTCTTTGCGCCAGCAACATCCAACATCCCTTCCCCTCCTCCCCACCCCCGCCTCTTAAGCAGCTCCCATTATGTAGTTTAAAGTACAATAATCTCGAGGGCAAAGGGAGGGATTCTGCAAATGAGAACGGCAGCTCTAACAATTAACATGAAGGGGAAAATAGGATTCGAATTAGGTGGAACAAGATCAACATTTAGCAAAGCGCCCCTGAAAACTTCTTCGGCTTCTAAGCAGCCGCCTCAAGCAAGAGAGGGGCCTAAAGCTGATTCCCCAGACAGCTGTGCTGGCTGGGGAATTCTGGGAGTTGAAGTCCATACCTGCCAAGGTTGAGAAACACGGACAGCTTTTTGCCAGCGGCTATCAGCTCGAATCAAACGCGAGTTTATGGGGGACCAAGTTCCCGCCCCATTCATTACTGTGGAAGTTGCTTCCAAAAACCTTCTCTTCTTGATTGGCGTGGAGAAGATATATCCCACGGAAATGTATCGCCAAGGCCACGTGGACAGCCGCTTGGACCTTTAGATAAAAATCCACTCGTGTTTTTCTGACCACAAACAAATATCGGAGTAGCGCATTGGCTTCTACCGTATGCAGCATCGTGGGGTTTCGTGTTCCTCCACCTACAGAGCCATAGATCTTCTCCTTATGAGGCTTAGATAACTGGGTTTTTATTCTAATCCCCAGATGGAAGCAGCGCCTTTCAACTATTTCGTATTTGCTTTTATTCATCTCAACTTCTTTTCCCCTAAAAAAATATCAGCTCAAAAAACAATCCGTCCTTCTCTTTGGGTCTTACAAAAACATATAAAAGGGTTTTGTACAGAAAACGGATTGTCGATCGACTTGAATTTTATCTGACGCGTTTCCATTCCTCCGTTTTCCGGTTATGGTATATTTATACATTTGATTTAAACAAAAACCGAGCAACAAAAGCAGGATCCCAAACAGCATTTATTAAGAAATCCTACCCAAGCCAGTAGCATTTATTTCCGAGTAAACGTTTCTTAACTCAGTCGTCTATCTTGATTTTTCCTTTCCCTATACATGCAGCCCGTGCTCGCAGAGATACATGTATAAATATAGGCAATAAAAGACTCTGGTGTTCCAATTATCACATCAGTGACTAAATGTGAATATATGGAAGGAGAATATGCGAAGGTGTTACTTCATTATAAACTCTCTCTCTCTCTCTCTCTCTCTCTCTCTCTCTCTCTCTCTCTCTCTCTCTCTCTCTCTCTCTCTCTCTCTCTCTCTCTCTCTCTCTCTCTCTCTCTCTCTCTCTCTCTCTCTCTCTCTCTCTCTCTCAGACACACACACACACGTGTATTCAGCACAGTCCGTTCAGTTCAATAGGACTTCCTTTTCGACCAATCGGGCATAAGACTGCGGATTTAAATGTTCTATTTCAAATATGATTTAGCATTCGGGAATTCGGGAATCAGAACTCTGTATTAGTCTGTTCACGTGTTTGCCTTTTGTCACTGTAAGTATAGCAACAGCCATATGAGAACCCCATTATCAGCCCGCAGGAATTGTTAATGGTTACACGGCCTCCCCCTCCAGCCCACCCTCGCCCTTGTTTATTTTTCACCAAATCTCAGATCCTTACAAAAACAGCACCAACGGCGCAGAAGAACGGGACGGGGACAACCGTTGTGATTAAGGGAAAAACAAAGGCAAACGAGGGGTAATAAACACCCAGCCCTACGTTTGGATTCCTCTGACTACTTTCTGATCCGCCCTTCCCCATCCCAGCATCTTCGCCATCCACCTTAGGTGAAACTTTCCAGGTGAGACATTCCTGTTTTTTTGTTTTGATTTTTCTTTTCTTTTTTTTTTTTTTAAAAAAAAACTTTGTTGGCCTGGCTTTTGCACCTTTTTCTTTTTGTGCTGTGGGTTGGTTTTAAGACGAAACGACCTTTCCAGCCCATCCTCACACGCTTTCCCGGTGTAGGTTGTTTTTCCGCCTCTCCTCTCTGTGGGGCTGCGTTTCCTTTTTCTCTCAAGAGCATCTATCAATGAGTTGTCAATCAAGGCGGCGGCTTCGCTTTCATCTTCTCTCTTCCCTCCCCCGCCCTTTTCACCAGAGCCAGAGAGCACGGGAGGGGGAGGGGGAGGGGGAGGGGGAGGAGGCGAAGCGGGCGGAGGGACGGCAAAGTTAACGCTACACGAGGAGAGCGGCCCGTCTCGCAAGCCCAGCAGAGCTCGTGGACAGAACCAGAACCAGAACCCCTGGCCGGCGGATTTCGCGCGAGGGAATCCTCGTCGCAGGCCGGGAGGCCACAGAACCTCAACCGGCACCTTCGGCGAAAGGAGACCTTTCTATGCCCGCCCCTCTCGCCGACTAAAACCGAGCGCTCGGTCCCCCCCCCTACCCACACCCACACCCACACCAAAAAGCGAGTGCGCTCCCGCGCCCGCGCCCGCGCATGGATCGCTGAAGGGGTCAGCAGCACCAGGAAGAAATTTGGGGTTGGTTGGCCTTTTGATCTCCAGGGCTGCAGCCCGGCTCGGTTTTGGGGGGTGGGGGGGGCTTTTCTAATTCCTGAAGAGCCTAACTTCCTCCTCTCCTCCTCCTCCTTTTTAAGGCGCGTCCCCTTTCACTCCACCCACCCGAGAACTTTCGCTCCTTCTTCTCCTTTACCTGCACCTGAGGGATTTTTCGGCTCCGCTGCTCCTTGTAAATGCCAGCCGCCCGGTTCAGTTCGCTTCGGGAGAGCCAGGACGGCGCAGAGGACTAGGCAGGCGAGCAGGAGGGGGGGGGGAAAGTCTTTCCCTGCCAAGGAACAAAAGCGGAATCCTGGTGTGTTTGTGTGAGATTGCTTTCCCCTCTTCCCTCCGGCCTTTCTCTCCCGTTGGCATCCCGCTCTCCCCCCCTCCCACACACACACACACACACACACACACACAGGCTCCAACTTTGGGCCCCGGACCTTCGCGGTGTGTGTGCGCGCGCACGGGCGCGGAGACCCCCGTCCTTCCTTGGGCGGCTTCCCAACGGGGCCGCTTCTGTATCTCCGAACGCTTCCATTTAAAGGGCTCGTTGGCTTTTCCTCTCGAAGACCGGCGCTTGTGCTTCGCACACAGACACCCCGGGGGGGGGGGAAAAACCTGGCAGTTGTGCCTTCTTTCACAAAAGGAAAGGGAAAAGGGGGACCTCGGGGGTCCACAACCCCCCTCCCAGGCTTCGCGTTAGAAAACCGGAGTTAAAAGTGTGTCTCTCCGAGAAGCAAACTTTCGTGCCGTCTTAGCTGCAGACACAACAGAAACCGGTGGGGGAGGCGGGGGGGGGCGAGTCTGCCCGGCTCTTTAGCTCCCTTTCCCTTCCCCTTCTTTGAAAGCAGACAAAGTAGACGGGGCCGTCTACTCCGCTCCAGCCTTGCTTGCTCTCCCTTCCCCCAGGTGTTTGGATATGGATGGGGTGGAAAAGGGAGGAGAGCGCTGCGCTTAGGCTGAGAGAGAGAGAGAGCGAGAGCGAGAGAGAGAGGGAGAGAGAGAGAGAGAGAGAGAGAGAGAGAGAGAGAGAGAGAGAGAGAGAGAGAGAGAGAGAGAGGCGGAGTAGGGGGGGAGGCTTTAGGAGCGCAGCGCAAAGCGAGCTCGGCGCCCAAAGCCTTTTAACTTCCTCGCTCCTTCCCTGTCCTCCTGTTCTCCCTCTCTTTTCGTTCTCCCTTTTTTGCCCTCCCTCCTGCCCTGCCCTCCTTCCTTGATTCCCGGGGTGGAAAAAAAGCCACTATGCCTCAGCTCTCGGGAGGCGGCGGCGGCGGCGGCGACCCGGAGCTTTGTGCCACCGACGAGATGATCCCCTTCAAAGACGAAGGTGACCCCCAGAAGGAAACGATCTTCGCCGAGATCAGCCACCCGGAGGAAGAAGGGGACTTGGCCGACATCAAGTCTTCGCTGGTCAACGAGTCGGAAACGATCCCCAACAGCAACGGGCACGAGGTAGGCGGGCGGGCGGGTGGGGGGGGGGCAAAGGGAGTGGGTTTAAACTTGGGACGCCCGTTTGCGAGAAGGGCAAAGCGGGAGCGCTCCCCCGGCTGATGGAGCGTGGAGCGGCGGAAAGTGGCTGGAGGGAGCGGCGGTCCAAGAAGCAACAAGCAGCGGGAGTCCCGGAGCAACAGAGCCCAGCCCGGAGGGAGACGGTCCGCTTTCGCTCTCTGGGTGGGCTTCCCTTTGGGTGGGAGCGCGGAGAAAACCTTTTCCCGGCTTCCTTTCATCTCTTTGGCCTCGAGTCTGGTTCGGGGATTCGAGGAGGGAGAAGTGAGGGTTCTTTTTCTTTCATTTTAAAGGGCTTCCTTTGCTCAAGTCCCTTCGTTCCTCTTGGGTTTTTTTTTTTCCCCCAGCTAAGGAAAGGTGATGCGGGGCGGGGGCGGGGGGGGTGCGAGCCCAGAATGGAAAACGGGAAGCTGCAAGCCGCCAAGTGGGTTACAGGTTTTTTTTGTTTTTTTTTTTTGACCACGGCGCTTTGAAAACCGATCTGCCTCTGTTCCCCATGAATGAATAGCGCTTGGTGTAGTGGTGGGAGGAGAGAGCGGAGCTTGAAGCTGTTTGCACTCCCCTCCCACCCCTGGAGAAGTAGAGCCTGGGCTCACTCAGGAGACGAAATAGAACGGGTGATTTGTTTACCCAGAGTTTAATCTTATTGCTACTTTATCCCCAACTTAGAAGGGACGGAGGTGGGGAGGAGAGACAAGGACACGACTGCTAGAATGCCTCTATATTAGCCTTTCTCCCTTGGCTCTTGGGCTTTCTTTTTCTTTTTCCTTTTTGCCAAACTGGTTCCTTTTTTCTGTGTGCAGACAGCTGTTTAAGAAGAAACTGTAATTCCCCCCCCCCTCTTCTGTTTGGAGATTCAAACTCTTGAATTTGGTGCAAGGTGTTCTATTTAGTAGTGTGATTATATTTGGTGCCCTGCCTTATCCTGATGTAAAGTAGGCTTGGAACTGAGAACATAGAGGCAATTATGTGTGGCTAAGTATTAACCATTTAACTCTAGACTAGATGGAGGAATTGAGCATGATCAGGACAGCAACACAGATTCTGCCCTCCCCCCTACTCATAACATTCTAAACAGTTTACAAAAATAGATCTTGTCAGGCAAAGGGTCACACAATTCTCCTCCCAAAATCCACAGTTAGGGATTTCCATTCAGATTTAAGAGTTGATTATAAATTGAGAAGCCCACTGCAACTGTAGGAAAACAGGAGCTCCATGCATATTTGCATAAAGGAAGTATCGACTGCTTGCATTGCTTCATGCATTAATAAAACCCAAAGTCTGAATTTGTTTACATGGAAAAAGATGCCTGAAAGTTTGGAGAAATGTTATTCTGTAGCCTGGGTAGCTCAGAGATAGTAATAGCTGCTCCTAAGTCAGAAGAGCCTCTTTCCTCCTGTTGCTTCTGGCAGGAGTTGATGTAGAAATATTTTAGGAATGTAGCAATGGGCCCTGCCCTACTAATAATTAGGAAAAGGGTCCCAAACACATTAGCTCCAAAATTCCACTCACAATCAATGTTATTTATGGGTAGGTACATATATATGTGTGTGTATGTCACAGTGAAGTGGGACTGGTCCTACCATTGGGCAGAATGAGACAGATGCTTTGGGCAGCTAACTTTGAGTTTTATAAAACAGCAGCACTAAATTGCTGGTTATTTGTTAACAATTGTTGCTTATTCTAGGAAAAGACACTTGTATTCCTATCTTCTCCAATAACAAAATAACTTCTGTTTGTTTTTGTTGTTGTTGTTGTTGTGCATAAGAGTTATCTGGGTTTTTTCCCCTCATGCAACAAAATATCAACGTTACAATGAAAAAGAGACTGTCTGAATGGTCTTTAATGTTTCAAAATTAATGCATCAATTTGTACAAAATTGTATTGATTACAATGAAGCTAGGAGTCTGTTCAAATGATCATTGTTAACAAACTTAGTGTTATTTGGTTAATACCTAGTGGTTACTATGAATTCTAACATAGTATGCCTTTTCCTTTTTTGTAAGGAATAAGCATAATGTGAGTGGCCTTTTCCCATAAGGTTCCATTTTTTTATGTTTACACGATAAGCTTCATTCAACATAGTAATACTTCTGAATAGATGTGCATTGGTTTAGTCTGTAAATAAGTTTCGTGGCATGCTGAAGGCATGTTCATATGGCTCATAAGATCATACAATACCATTAACCTAGAGCTGCCATGAATATTTTTGGATTGAAATCAGCAAGGTTACAGAATTAATCATAAACTTTAAAGGAGTTACATAAAGTATTGGTTAACTTACCCATATTAAAGCAAACTAGAGAGATTTTTTTAAAGTTTTTAATGCCATTTTTAATAAAATATCTGATGCAAAACAAGGACTACAGAAGCCATTCTATAGCTGAAAAGAGAAAATTGGGACATCCCTCGCTTTAGTTTATTTATCCTGTAAAATGTTTAAAAATACTTCTACTGAACTTGGACACTGAAAGTTTTCTACTATGGGGCCAATGTACCATAAAATATGGTAGACATCATATATGTTTTGTTTTTTTTGGTTAGGTGTCTAGGCAAGGCCAGTCTCAGGAAGCTTATGAAAAAGGCAGAGAACATCCTGAAGAAGGTAAGATATGTTGTGTTTATAGCAGATTTAATCAACCTGGCAGCTTCCCATTATATTGGAAATACATCTATTGATCCCAGTCAGTATATATTATGGTTAGATATATACTATATGGCCTCTGGATTTCACTGTTGAGATGGTGGATTTGTGATGCTAAACCCTACTTAGTTTGGCTATTGCAGCATTTGAGTAAAGCTGTATACAGTAGGTGGACCATCTAACCAAAGCCATTCCTTTTGAATGCAGGTTGTTGGTTATGAATGTGATTTTGCCAGCTGACATTGTGTTTCTATTCCATAGGAATTTTTCCCCAATCAATCCAGTGTCCAGTTTTTAAAAATATAGTTTTTAAAAGATACATTTCTTATCTGTTTGCTAGGAAAGTATATGTATGCTGTTCTTACAAGACAAGACAGAACTATTTGCTCAGACATTTGTTTATTTGTTTGCTTTACAAAAGTGGTTAACAAACCCTTTTTTCAAAACTGTGATGAAGGAATCAGTTTAATTCAAACAATGCACTGGAGATCCAAAGTGCTGCTAATTAAAGACAGTTGTAGGAAGATCTGCTGGATATTTGGTCAAATAAAATATTTCGTTGAGCCCAGTTAGGCGAATTATTATTATTTTTTTTGCACAAAATATTTCAGCTTCTTGTTAAATCCTCAACATAGACATGCCTTCTGTTATCCAGGAATTGTGAAGGACTTGTCAATAAATATGGACAACCTAAATCCAACTGCTTACACTGCTTGCAAACTAGCCATTATTATTTAAATTAGATATTAAGCAGATTAAAAATGGAGCCTCCTCTAATGAACAGGCTCACCATACCAGCAGGGTATTGTTGTATGCCAGCCTGAACTCTTTTTCTCCTTAATTGCTTCTAATTGGCCCAATCAGAATAAGCCAGATCATGCAGCATATATAAAGACTACTAAAGTTTTAGAATTACACATTTTAAAAAGTGCATATCAATCATTAGAGAAAGCACATCTAAGCCACATATATAAATATTTTCTCTGTACATTGTAGGTGTAAACAGATTTATTTGACGTTTTAATATTGTAGAGATCTGGCAGACTGCAATTTTGGAAATATTCGCTAGTAGCCAAACTGTACAACCTATCACACAGCATCTGTATGGAAAGCTAAAATTTTATATACTTATATTCTTTCAAGAGGTTTTAAAACCTAACTCACAAAAGACTGAAAGCAAAGATGAATCTTTAAGAAATGCTAAAGCTGCTTGATGAAGATTTTGTTATATGAAAATTTCTTTTATATTAGAAATGTAAAGAACAGACTAAAATAACCCTTGCTTTTTACAGGCAAACACACAGATGGTATCTTGTACAATAAAGGACCTTCTTATTCTGGTTATTCTGGGTATATCATGATGCCAAATATGAACAATGATCCATATATGTCTAATGGATCTCTTTCTCCACCAATTCCTAGAACAGTAAGTGTTTTCTTTATATATACATGTGTCTCTGTGTTGTTTTTAATGCAATACATGAAGGAAAGCTATCTTTGGAAAGACAAGCTTTATTTACCAAGGAGCAAATATTTAGTTTTGATAACATTTCAGAAGACTCCTTCCTTCTATGTGGCCATTCTTCTCTTCAGAATCATTTCTAATTGCATACAGACATTTTTAATAATATTCAGAAACCTGTAATAGAGCATAAGGGGTAAATTGTACAGAATGACTGGGTGGTATAACTTCAATAGCAGATGTAACCATTGACATATGTTTGTGATGTTCATTATGATGTTCATCTTTGTAGATGCTGGCAGTTGCCAAAGCAATTGTTAAGTTTCTTTTAAGTTTTCTTAGGATTAAGCTTCATTGGTTCAATTAAGCTGATTAGTTCTGAGAAACATGTGTAAGGCTGCTCCATTAGTGGTTACCTAGGTTTAAAGAGACTGAAGTCCCTAGCATATCTTACTAGATAAACCCAATAAATCTGGGGTTTGAGTTGGGCTAGTGGTAAGACAATCTTATCTATTTTTGCTGGGCAAACTTTTTCCCATTTGTATTAATATGAAAATGGGAACAAGTATTCAGTATTGACAATACTTTAAACAAAAAGCTAGGGTCATTATCCATTTGATATCCACAATAACATACTTTAAAACCGAAAATTACTGCAAGAGCTAATTTTTCACGGTCCCAAAGATTAATGTTATTTTTCTCTTGTTGGGCATTTTTCATTCACGTCAATGTGTTGTTTTAGGGCTTGCTTAAATAATTTATTTAAGTCATGGTGAAAAATCCACAGGAGGTTATGGGTTTCTGAGTTTTTAAGTTACTGTGCTCTCTAAGATTATTATAACACTAAGTGTTATACACTGAAATGTTATAAAGATGGAAAGTGAAGTGAATTGTAATGTACTAAAGCAGTTTGTGTTAAAATGTATTTGTTTTAGATGGCACACAATTCTTCATGATTTCAACTGTATTTTGAGCCCTGGTTGCATGAGACATAGAATTTAACACACATCTATAAAATGCACATATAATTCTAAAGTATTATGCAGGCATATAAAAAAGGTACTCGTGATATCTATCATATAGCCAGAATTTCAAAAATTTCTTGTTCATCTGGGACAATGTGCATCTAATGGCAAACTTGGTTTAGCAGTGTGCCATGTTTGAAATGGTCTAAAAATGACCTCATCTGTTTTAGTAGTAATCCTGTTTTAAGTCGGTGGGGTTTACTGCTATGTAAACATGAATGTATTGCATTGTGTATCTAGAGTTGGTGGATTGTTATCTGCAGATGGTGCAATGTTATCTGCAGTGCTTTTGAGAAGAGATAAATCAGTGGCACAATGATGTGCATACTTCCAAAGGTGAAGTATTTTGTTGTATACTAGCATGCTATGATTTGTCTAGAAACAAGCCAAATGCCCAAACATTCAATATATGAAACCATTAAAAATTTATAGTTAAATATTATCTTCTGCAAAATGTTTGTATTGGCTTCCTCTAGAGGCTAATAATTGGTTTGGCTTGATGAATAGGTTGAAACTGTATTGGAGAGTGCCAGTATCTTATAATGGTTTGTATTTCTGCCTAAACTGAAATGTGATGGTTGAAGAGAAGAGAATAATTTTAATGCTAAATATCATATCAATATTGGACATATCAGTATTTCTGAGTATTTTATGCACTTAATGATTTGCTTGATAATTAAGAAAATAGAAAGTATAGTGCAATAGACTCCCAGAACTTATATCAAACATATTTGTAGCAAAGGGACTTTACAAGGTGATAATAATATTGTTCATTTTCTGAAATGATCAATGTATCTTCTCTTATATCACTATAATTACCTTCATCAGCTACTTATTGTACCTCTTTAAACAAAAAGGCATACTCTTAGCACAATACATTTTCACATATTTGAAGACTTTGGAACTAGGGATTTTACCATAGTTAAAAGCTAGTCATTATTTTGTATTTTCCTATTGTTTGTTTTATTGTAGGTTGTGTCATTCAGCGATAGGATGGAAAATTCTTTATGATTTCATTCACCTTGTATGTTTTAAAAAAAATATGGAGTTTACATGAAATCCCATAATGTAGGAAGTGAATAGAGGGTTAGGATTAGAGTTGGAAGTAATTTGAATTGGGGAGAAAATTGAGAGGGGAAAAAATGGGGATATTTGCAGTAGTCTTTAGGAGGATTCTCCCCTAAACTCACTAGACTTCTCATGATTTGTACTTTCTTGTCATACACCAGCTTGGGAACCCCCACTTTTTGCTACAGCTTCTTCATCTTCCCAGAAATTATCTTAGAACTCTTTCTCTTTTTAGACAGATTAGGCGGCTATATAAATCTGTTTAATAAATAAATAAATAGATTAATAAGATTACATGGAAATGGTTCTTGGTTGAATTGAAATAGCAATTATCTCTGGATTTGTTTTATTTACATACGTGGAATTTCTCATTAACATAAGAAAATGTCCATATATTGACTATATATGTTGCCCAAAGTGTCAGTTCAAATAATGATGGTTCAAATTCTGAACCACTAAGGGCAGTGGCTTTTTTTCTCAGCTTATACTTGATTGATTTATTCATGTTCAGGGAATGCAATGAATCCCATTACAAGCTTCATATACTTTCCCCATATCTAATAAAAGTTCTGTTGCCATTTTTTTCAACATGGAGAAAAACATGTATAGTGCGCAACCCTTGGCGATTTTTTCTCTTCTTGGGATACTAATCTAATTCTGCAACCCTGAATATTTTGAGTATATCGTCTGAAAATACTCTTGAAAAGAAATGAACGTACAAAAATTCTCTAAAATATGTTTTAATGCAGCTTATATAAACACTTGAATATTGTTATGCAACATATTGCATAACATGCCAAGCCAAAGGATATTGCTAATAGGGCGCTTATATTTGAATATGGTAGTGTGGTAGAACAGCAATATATGTGTGGGTGTCTTTTGGTAGAGTTTTCAATGTACATTCTGATGCTATGATGATTTCAAAATTGCACTCTGCTAGATAAATTGTATATAGTGTCTGCATGTATGGTACTCTAGATTATTTGGGTAAAAGTTGCAGCTTTATGTGGGGATGAGTAAATCTGAGCGTCTATTAGGAGTTTTCTTTCTACATCTTGATTCCTCTAATTTTACTCATATCATTGGGCTACAGAGCATAGTTCCTTCCATGAGCAAGATATATTATGTGATAACTCCTCATCATATCTTGTTTACAAAATCTCTTTTCAGTAATATATAACAACTAACATAGAAATTTGAGTAGGCTGAATTATGTAAAATATTCAAAATTCTGTGACTTTCTATAAAAATCTTACTCTGTAATATAGTGAATTTCCTAAAATAATACATTGTGCTATAAACAATGAAAATGATTACTGTTTTTGTTGGAAAAATCTTTTAACAGTTACTTATTTTCTTTTAAAAGCTCTCCTGTTATATTTTGCATAGCTTACTTTCTTTCTGAAATTCATCATATTATCATGGAATGTCTGAAGTTACAACCTTCAGATTTACTAAGAAGCTGCTATAAACTATGGAAGGATGCAGGAGAAGCAGGTGGAGCCCTAAAAGGCAAAAGCCTGCCTTTCTCAAGGCAAGCCATCATGTAGCCCATGTTAAGAGTGAGATGTTTAATCCTTGTGAGCATAGCTTTGGGTCCCCTTTTGGCAGTTCCTGACATAGCAGAGTGGGAACTAATGGAAAGGGGTAGAGAAGAAAGCGAGCTATGTATACGTGCACGTGTTTTATGTGATTTTATTCCTGTAAATAACTGCACATATTCACCAATCTGTATACATCTCTTTCCCAAGCAATTAGATTAGAGGTTGAGTAAAATTTTGGGTTGGCAATATTCAGTAATTCTGTGATATGTAGTTTTGGATTCTCAGTAATATGTTTCTAGTTGCAATTATTAGATCGCTACGTAAAAAAATATTTTGCTTAATGGAAGAGCCATATGCTTTCTAGAATAGTAAATGAACTAAGCACTAAGTTTTTAAAACTGCTCTAAATGTAATTTGCAGTATCAAAGTTGAATGTTACCTTCGTTTTAAGAAGCATCCCAATCTTAGTGATATCCAATATGTATGTGAATAGAAACTACCCAAATATATGACATAAATGTTACTAAAAGCCTGATTATATGGTGAAAGGAATTTAATTTTAATTTCAGACCACAATGCTTTTATTTTATTTTGAAAGTTTTTTATATAATTCTTAAAGAATTGCAAGGAAGAAAGGCATATTGTGGCAAATAGGGTAGCACAAGCAATAATTTAAGCCAGAGGATGCACAAATAATTAAGAATATAATCTTGTATATTTATTTTATTTATTTATTTTATTTGGACTTATATGCCGCTCCTCTCCGAAGACTCGGAGCGGCTTACAACATATTATATGTACATTATAGTATCTATACTGTTCTTGTACTGTAGTCTTTAAAAAATAAACTGTTCTTGGAGGAAAAAATTCTTAAACATAAATTGGCAGAGTACATTTATTACATATTCCTAATTGAAGCATCTTTTTCTGGATAATTTTCAAAGGTTTTCAATAGTAAAATTTGGAAATTTGCAGAACTATAGAAAATGCATTTCATAAAGGTCAAACTCTTTCAATTTGATTATATAGAAATGAAGACTTTGTGTTTTCTCCTTGCAATCTTCCTATGTTTATGTTCCATGGAAAGATTCATTGAAAAGATATGTTTCTTTTGACCTCTTGGCCAACAGAGATTGTCCTTTACCAAGTGATACTAAGAAAATAACATTTTGAGCTCAGGTAGATGTTAAAATATGCCCATATGCACATATACATACACCTTAAAAGGATTAAGACATGACAAAATTGCAGTGCTGGTGAGTCATTCAAATGATATTGAATGCATCCTTGTGTTTCTCTGCATAATAATGGATTTAAACAAAGGTTTGGCTATATAAGCATTTTAAATAAATATCTTTAATATCCTTTCTTCTCCATCTTGCATAGCTAATGATAGCATTGTTGGGAAAGCCTGAATGAAATTATTTAATGGGGGAGACTGTACATACAATAATATTATATTAATATTTTAAAGGGCATGATTGTTTATTGAACTTAAGACCATCATTCACCCAGTGCATATATAAATGCCCAGGATTTTACTTCTTTTTTGGATGAACAGTATTGTGTCAAGTGCCAAGTAAGGAATAGTAAGCAAAAATTAAAGATTAAAGATCAGGAAAAGGAAACAAAAAATCTATTTTATATCAATATAATTCACCATATAGTGCTTACTGTTTTTGCAAACCCTTCCTCTTCTCACTTCAGCCATTCATCACTTCATATGCTACAGTGTCTTCTCACTTCTGTCTTTTTAAAGATCTCATACATTCCATTATTATTTTCCTATCTTTTTTGTTGATTCAATTATTCTTCTTTGATGTTTTGCAATTCTGTTTTTTAAATTCTCTGTGTATACCAAATCACTTCATGGTACTTCTTTAACACTGGCCATTCAATTTTCTGTATATTTACTCGTTTTTCATTGCACATGTTGTTTCTCCTGATATACCCAAATCTCCTTTCCATATTAGAAAGTATTCATAAATACATTTTCATATGCTACTATTTTCACTTTCTATATGCATTTATTCATCATAATAGACAATATAGTACATATTATTTCACTGCCAAAATTTTAATTTTAAGATTTCTCCATCTATTTCTTTATCTGAGATGTACTTTCTATCAAAGTATACATGTTTATTTACTTACTGTACTTCTTACTCCCTATATAATTTGCAAATGTTCATTTTTTTTCTGTTGAACACACCTATTTTTATCTTCAATAGATTGTTGGATCCTTACTCCTTGTTGTCTAATATCTGACAACCTTTCCAGACTTCAGCCAGCTACATAACATTGCCTTCACAAAAAGTAGATTAACATTCATGTTTAATGACCACATCTAATGTCATCCCAAGCATTCCTTATACATTTATCAAAACATGCATTAAATGTCTTTGTTTAAGTAAGAGGACATTGTATATTTTTTGTTATTCCTTATTCTATGTACGCACTCACATGTATAACATTTAGCGACCAATCTTCACCTCCACATGTAAAACATTCCAGGATTTAAGCCAATTTATTTATTTTTATAATTCCTCAATGAACCCGCTCATATTCTGGCAAAATCTCCCTAGGCAAACTTATTCCTCTTTAGTTTTTGCATTCATTCATACTAACCATTTTCTTGGTTGAAATAAATACAGGTAGTCCTCAATTTATGACCACAATTGACCCCAAAATTTCTGTTGCTAAGTGAGACATTTGTTAAATGAATTTTGACCCATTTTACTACCTTTCTTGCCACATTTAAGTGAATCACTGCAGTTGTTAAGTTAGTAACACAGTTGCTAAGTAAATCTGGCTCCTGATTGACATTGTTTGTCAGAAGTTTGCAAAACATTCTCACGCGGTCCCAGGAAAATGTAACTGTCATAAACATGAACCAGTTGCCAAGCATCTGAATTTTGATCTTGTGACCACTGGGATGCCACAACAGTCGTAAGTGTGAAAAACGGTCATGAGTCACTTTTTTCCATGCCGTTGTAACTTCAAATGGTCACTAAATGAAGCATTGTAAATCAAGGATTACTGTACAGGTGAAATGAATTGCTAGTTGCTGATCCCATTGCCCAGCAAACGTAAAAATATTGATTGTGGTGCTGAATTTTTACTGCCTCTTTCTCTTTGAAAAGGAGATATTATAGCAGTTGTTATTCTAAAATAGTGTACTAAAAGTTTATATGTACTGTTTACAACTTTTTGTTTTTATTTGTTTATTATTGTGCAAAATCATCCAGTTAGACAAATGCAATTACATTTATTCCCACCTTCAGTGATTGGATAAGTTTGATGAACTGTAGAAAAACAGGGAAGAATGGAGGCCAGGAGGGTGAAGTAGATGGGAAGAACGATGGGAAACTGTAAAATTTAGGCACCAGATGGTTTCTACTAGAAACCATCCTGACCTGAACCTTACTTTACAAAATAGTAGTGTCAGAGGGTCTTGAAGAAGCAAAGTAAAAGGAGAATTTACATTGTTAACCTTAAAAGCAACAATTGGAAGCAGAGCTACAGTGACCTATATTGTATTGGTGTCAGATGCAAGCAACCAGATCTACACATGTAGAATTCAAGCTAACTACTTTATTGTATTCTGTCTACAGTATAGGAATCTCTCCAGACTGCTTGCCTTCTCTTGGGAATAGATCGATAAGGTTCCATGGAGCTTGGGGGGAGGTATCAGTCCTGGATCTTTGCAGCTGCACCACAACTCAAGGCTAACTCCCTGCTTAATCCCTCCTTCCTGTCTGGCTAGGCATTTCCCAACATCTGGCAAACAGGCATTGTGTTGATCTGTAACTGTGTTTAAAAGATACTGGTCTGCTTGGTGTGGTTAAACTAGTAAAAGTTCTGTTTGGATCTAAATGTTGTTGGCAATAAAATATTAATTGCCAACTACAAGCATTTGATTATATATTATTCAAGTTAATACATTTCCTCTTCAAATAATTTGTGGGCTATGGCAAGGTTTGTGGTCTGAATTAAATTCTGAATTATAGTTTAATTAAATAAACCATGTTGTCTGGGTTCCCACATGTTCAGACATAAACTATGGTTTGCACAATACACTCGGGCAGCTAATGCCACATACTAATAAAAACCAGGTAATACCTTAGTTTAGGATAAAAACCCATGATGCAAATAGATTTTCATAATCTATTCTGTGGAGTAGAAATTAACCACCTGGGGAAACATTTATGGGTTCAAGTGTTAAGGTTGTAATCTGGAACTTCAGAATAGAAATTTAGAGTAGATTAGCTCAGCCTGAAAGCTAGCTAAGTACATTGCCTATTGTTTGCAGCAGCACATGGATTAGCAACCTGGGGCACTCCAGGAGTTGCTGACAAACCATGGTCAATGGCAAGAAGGGTTGGGCAATGTAGTTCAGCATCCTGTTGCCTATGCTATTTTAACAGAAAGCTTGATGCGAGTATTGTTCTACATTGTGAATATCTCACCCTGCAAACTCTGCCATTCTGGATGTGTTTATTTTCTCTGTACTGTGTAATACTTTAGTATAGTAGATATGTCTGTCAAGGTCTTCAAATTATCCTCAGAGAATTACAATTTAAGACTGGAAAGGCCAGACTATAAACAAAAACTGATGTGACATTTGGAAACTGTGGAACAAGTGCTCAATATAGCACAAACTGAAAAGAAAAAAACACTGCCTTACATATCTGGAAAGTGTCATTATATATTGCCATATTTGTTGATTTCAGTGGCAATGGTGTTGACAAGCTCTCCAGAAGTGTATCCTCTGTGTCTAAACTGATGTAGACTTCAAATGTTTTGGGTAGAAATAAAATTGTCAGACTTATCTATTACAATGGAAAGTAATATCAAAATGTTTTAACAAAATAGTGGAAATAACTTCACAAAATACTTTTTAGAAAATGTTTTTGTACTTGCATTCAGACATCCAAATAAATATTTATTTTTTAATTGATACATCTTAAATATTTACAATGTGCATTATTTCTTAAGATATCATTATTAAAATGTGCACCGGTGATAGTCAACATATTTTAATACTTAATGCTGGGACAAGAATCAAATATAAGCAGACTGAAAAGCTACTACAGAATTATTCCACTGTCCACAGTTGCTTATACAGGCATATTTCCAAATACCTCTAAGTAATATGAAATAGCTAGTAAGAGATGACATTCTTTCACTGAAATAAGCTTGGGTTAATATTTTTTAGAATATGTACAAGTTGGTTGTTATACAGATTTCATTAGGCTCATTCAGTAACAGTGTGTTCCAAAAATAAGTTGTTATAAATAAAACTGATGCAGAGATCTAATTGATTTCAGCTTTCTAGTAAAAATGAACTTCCTTTGTAGTTTGTACTTTTGGTAGTTAAGAGAGTAAAGATTCATCTAATATTTTTTTTGTTGGTGGATTTTTACTTTCCTCAGAGCAACAGTTTACTATTTTATGAGGCAATATATGAAAGAATGAACCATGTTCCTATTCATTTTCCCGAAGGAAAAAAAAAAGCATTTTCCCATATTAGTCATGGGATACATAACATGTATTAGATGAAGTAACCCAGTCATTGACCACTTTTAAATACAGTAGTCCAAGTGTGTGTGCATATGTATTAACTTGCTTCTAAATTAACTTTTGCATTCAATAAACTAGTCTACTTGAATCTATTTAATGTGTTAGTAAAGTAGTATATTTCTCTGATTGGGCTTAGACATTCTGCATGTTAAGGCATATTAATGTGTACATGTGTATTAAACATATTAATCTGATGTAAGGTAAAAAGAATGGGTGGAACCATCTGGCAAGTCGCTCTAAAAGATTATGCCTTAAGATCTACATTAAGATAGGCAAAAAAGGTTTTTCTAGTCTCCTAGTATATAGTAATTAGTTGATTGCATAATATTATGTTACAATCCTAAGGTTTGGTTTAGAAACTGCAATGCATGTGTGATTGTGTTTTACCCAGAGTCACCTTTGGTGATATGGGTGACTATAAATGTGATCAATCTATAAATTAAAAATGGGCAACGTAGCAAATAGAGAGCCAGTTCAGTCTAGTGGTTAAGGCACCAGGCTAGAAAGCGGGAGACCATGAGTTCAAGTACCACCTTAGTCATAAAAGCCATCTGGGTGACTTTGGGCCATTCATTTTCTCTCAGCCCACCCCACCCCACAGGGTTGTTGTGGAGAAAATGGGAGGAGTAAAGTGTGTTGGATATGTTCACCACCCTGACTTATTTGTAAAAATAATAAAGGTGGGATAAAATAAATTTGGCCAAGACCAGGCAAAGCCTGTCATGCTGTTGTACAATCTGTGAACCCAGCCAATATATGAACAGTACATATTTGAAAGTTTAAAAGTTAGATCTTGGAATAAGCGTGCATGAAGTATGTAATGGATGTGGAGAGGGAGTGTCGTCATACAGCCACGGTACGTTTTGAAACAGAGGTCCTTTCATAAAGAAGGTTGTTGTCATTTGCTCTCAGCATAAACTGGAGATGACTGGTGAGTCATCTCCAATAGCCTAAACAGACCTCCCAACAAACTATCCAAACCCAAATATTTCAAGATTCTGAAAGACTGAGAATATTAATGAATTAGAATCATCATTATTGACACCACCCTTCTGAGAGAATACTATGAGAAATTTCATGTAATCAAATCTTCAATACTAGAGCTAGTTGAACTAAATAGATATACAATTTATTTTATTTAGGCTAGAAAAAGTTTATTATGTCTCTTCCTGATATTAACAGTTGAAAGTGGGATGGAAAGATCTCTACCTATTTATGTAAA
The DNA here is from genome assembly GCA_034064705.1 of Bothrops alternatus. Taxonomy (NCBI): domain Eukaryota; kingdom Metazoa; phylum Chordata; class Lepidosauria; order Squamata; family Viperidae; genus Bothrops; species Bothrops alternatus. The sequence continues at coordinate 16,459,844 of JARGCV010000081.1, forward strand.
GAAGCTTTTTCTGTTGTCAAGAACTGCTCTGTTGACAAAGCAGAAACTGGCATTTCCACCTCTTGCATTCCTGCATTCCTATTTCCTAGCAAGGTTATGCAGGTATGCCTTCAGGAAATGTTTTAAAACTGATACTAGCAGTTGTCCTAGAATGGTTTCTGGGCTTGCATTTTGAGCTAGAGTCTTATAACTTAAAATGAAGGTGTATTTTAAAGTGATCTGTAATAAAATGAAAGATTTTATGTATGTCCTTTAGCAGCCTTCTACTTAGAGCCCAGAAATTATTTCCTCTCTTAAAACTTACCGGTAGAAGTTTGTCAGACTTATTGTTATTTCTTCACCATGCACATAATTTTTAAAAGCAAGAGCCACTAACTTTATTCCACTTTATTATACCCTCTATAAAAGCTTCCATGCAAGAAAGTGATTTTTACTAGCCAGAGGCTATCCAGATTTCTGCAGACGTGATATATGAATCTCCAGAGAAATTAGATATCTGCTCTTAAACTCTGCACAACTCTGCACAGAAGATAAGTCTGTATGATGCAATACTGAATTCCAAAATATATTTTTATTAAAAAGAATTATCTTTAAAAATTGTGTGTCATGCATCCTTACAATTTTTGCTGTAAATTACAGTTGTAATGACAGAAAGCTTTCGCACGAATTGGCAATAACCAAAATTAAACTGATTGTTTTCCCCATTCTTTGCTAGAACACACTAATCATCAGCTTTCTTTGTACTTTGCTTTTGAGTTTTTAGAAGCATTTTTCTCTGAAATAAAATAGGGAGATGGGTTTTTGCCATCATAGATATTCCCTTAATTTGGAGATTACATCTTGGGATATCCCAGAAATCTGTTCTTTCTATTATATGCTTCATTCAAGTTATATTATTCATTTCTTTCTGAAATAAATAACATTTCCTGAGGTTCTTCTTTACAGAAACCCATGGGAACTGCTCAGCTTTGATGTAATACTTATTTATGAAATTTTAGTTATCACTGGTTCTTTATTGATATGGACACCTGATTAATTCCCATTCCCCAGCACTGTTTATTCTCTGAGATTTATCCAGAAATCAGTCTGTGTTATAAAATCGGTTTTAATTTTTATGTCCTGTTTGACTTTTTGAAAATTTATGACCTTTATAATGATTTTATATCATGCAAATCTCTCACTGCATTGTTCAAGTAAAAGATGGGATATTCTTTATTAAATAAATGTTTTTGTAAAATTATTTGTTTTGTTATACCATTTATTACATACTCTTCAAATCTGAAAGTTGCAGTTGTAGATCAGATAAAACGATGCTTAGGGGATAAGTATGGGCAGCTAATGACAGTTTTCAGAAAATAAAAGTGATATTAAAATACAAAAGAATAAGCAACTTCATTGGTGAACAAAAAGCAAAATGTTTCAAATTCTTTCTTGGAAATCATTTTAAGAAATGGAAATGGGCAGCCCAGCTACTAAGTGCTAATACAGGATTATTGTTATAAGGCAATCAGATAGAATAATTATAAAACTCTTGCTCTAGACCAGGGGTTCCCAATTGGGATGCTCGCACCCCTCGGGGGTGTGAGACGATATTCCAAACTTGAGTTTTCAAAATTATAGTGTATATGCATAATTCTTTGCCATTATTTTGATCTTTTGTAAGGAGTGCGAGAATATATCAGAAGCCTTCTACCGGTGCGGGATATAGAAAAGGTTTGGAGCTGCTGCTCTAGACTTATATGGCTACTAGTTTTACCAAGAATATAACTTCACTTGTGAATTTCCTGATTTCCCAACTACAATATGCTTGCTATCCCAACAGATTTGGAGAATAGCAAATTAGGGAAAGCTAATTTAAGAGTTGGTATGTTAGCTGCCTTACAATCATCTCTCCCTCTCTCCCTCTCTCCCTCTCCTTCTCTCCATCTTCCTCCCTTTCCCTTTCCTTCTCTCTCTCTCCCTCTCCCTGCTCAACACGGCTACTTCCAGTCCACAACTCTTGTTTTTCAGCTAGAAAAAGCAAACAGCACTCTGCATCATATTTTAACTAGCTAGCAGTGGGAAGTTTTTAAAACTTTTATGGTTGAAGCAACAGAAGGAGTAAATGAGGAGGAGTAAGAGTGATGGGGTTGATGTGCTTGCCAGGAATGTTCATGATGCAAAGATTTGCTGCACTGTTGAAGATGATAGCTTTTTAAATATCTTCAATCTGTTTCCTTCACCCTTACAATCTTGTGTAAAATGGAAGGGAATGGAAATGATAGGAGAATTTTGTATCTCTTCCAGAAATAAGTTAAAGGTTTTGAGTGTTCTGTGAATGTATCTTAAACATAGGATTAGGAAATGTTGATATAGGATATTCTAATTTTACTTAAGATATTTGTGGGCTAACCATAATTAAATGTTCTCTGTACAAAACAAAATAGAATCACACTATTTACCTGATTGGAACCAAATGAATTTCATTATTGTTTTTTTTAAATTAATTTTATGAAATTTATGGAATAAAAACTATACTACAGATACCAAGAACATTTGAAAACTATATATGATCGAAGGAAAAAATAAATAAGTATTCAATATTGTACTGCTGACAAATATTGCTAACAGCAATAAAATTTCATAATCACAGGTTCTGTGCATTTTGTTGAATACTAATAAAGACAGCATTGTGAGTTAGATGCAGATGACACAATCTAAGAAAAGCACTTACTGATTTGTGCATATGACTCATGTTTATCTGACATTTCAAACTCTTTTGATGTGCCTACATATGTATTGAGATGTTTCTTATCTTACAAAATGATTTTATAATAGCATGGTGACATAGGTCTGTGTTTTTTGTACAAAGTTTAATTTAAAGATGAATATGTTGTAGAAATTATTGTCAGCCTAATATTTTGAATAAGACAGTCATGTTTTATACTGACATTTATAATTATATTATATAATTTCAAATCAGTGAAAGGCAATGATTTATTATAGCTCTATTCAGCTATTTATTAGAACAAATATTTTTATTCCTGAATGAATGTAAGGGTACTAAAATAATATTAAAATTTGTTACTAGTATGTAATATGGAAGGTATCTAGTTTAGCTAGGGTACTTGACATATAGTTGGATTTCATGAGTTGCTTGAATTATTATTTTTCTAGGCTGCCTTTTTGTATTTAGTCTTTATTTCATTGTTTAAACATCCACATTCATGTCCCTAATAATCAATTCATTTCGTGTGGTCCAAGATACAAAAATTCCCCTTCTGTTCCTTTTGTAGGAAAAACACGTTTTTCCATTTTAAGAGATTTTATATAATTTTATGTGAGCTCACACACTTTTCTTTCATATTAGTTTAGATTAAAAGCAAATGCTTCTCCCTGACCCAAACTTTGCATGTAGCAATTGCAGAGTTGTGAAAATAAGTCCTATTTCAGCTTTTTGTTTCTTTAAAACAGCTATCAGTGATGTCAGAGTCAATACTAAAAGCATTAAGAATGCTGGCAAAATGTAATGCAGCTGCAATCCAACATGATGCTGGAAATGGGGTTGAGAACATAAAGGCTTTCCATATTCCCAGGGCGCACAACTGCTTGCGGCCTTGGCTTTGATCTCTTCAAAGGCTGCTCCCTCCTCCTCCACGGAGAGACTTGGCTGCCACTCGCTTGCATTGAAAAAAGGCAGAGGTCTCTATTCAGGCAGAAATCAATCACTGTGCAGGAACAATTATGTGTAATTCAACCATCATGAAAACAGGATGAGATTATGGGTTTGTTACCTGAGTGACTGTGTAGAGATGGGGAACTCTGAACACAGGAGTCCTGCTGACATGCCACATCTTGATGACAATTATAGACATATGAATGATGTAGCGGGCGGGGGAGGTGTGATGACAAATGCTGGTCACGCTGTCCAGCAGAGCAGAAAATGAGGTTACAATTGGGAGATAATGTTTGCATATGTAACCATATTTCATCAAGCTGGGCAACTTCAGGGAACGGGAAAGCTGGGCTACAGTTTAAAAAAGAAACTCTGTAACGTAGTGTACTTGATATAATTCATCTTCCCCGTTTATTTAGAAGTCAAGGGATTATATTGACAAATATCCCTGCAATGTTTGTAGATATGAAGATGGGATGGCAGGAGGAGGCAGGAGGAGAGAATGGTGACAGGAATCATGGGTAATTCCAAAGATATCTAAAACAGGCTGTTTTAGAGCATTCCTTGATTTATGCATGCTAGTGATGGTTGATGAAATTGCTGTGCTTTTGAATTACAAGTATAAATGCCTCCCACTGATTTTCCACCCAAGTTTCATAGCAGTATTTGTGTAGAGCTGAACTTTTTTTTTAATGTGTAGAGATTTTAAAGCTCTTTTCAAAATATTTCAGCTACAAGCTTTCTATTTCATATGCAAACAATCTTTTTAAAAAGAAGAGAGGAAAGATTGCTACATGAGGAGCTGATGTAACAACATACTGATTTTTAAAAAAGTACCTTTATTGACAAAGCAATAAAAAATAGTTTAAGATAGCCAGTTTATTCTGGTGGTTCAGACATTAAGATTAGGAGCAGGGACACCTGAGTTCTAAGCCTGCCTTAGGGACAGAATTTGGAGGAGTTGTGTTCTCTAAACCTTACAAAAAAGGCAACAACAAACCACATGTTGCTTAAAATATTGTTTAGGCTTGTCTGTCTGAGGTCAATTGACTTGAAGGCAAAATAAATGAATAAAATTTTTAATTGAGAAAACATCTAGGACTGATGGATTTTAAAAATGTCACTTTATTGTAAAATATATGAGCACCCACCTGTGTCCCTCCAAAAAGCAAAATGAAATGCTAAGAGATGGCTTATTGTGAATGCCATCAGTACTCAGTCTTGATACATGAGCTCGATTTACTGTTTATGCTGCTCAGGCTTTAGACATCAGAAGCGTGAGAGCTGCTTTGAGTTACAGATCTTCAAACAATAAGTCAAAACAAAAAATCAATCCTGCTGGTCCCTGGCTGTAGTCATCTAAAGATAAAAGAGAAAAATAAAGTTATGCTAAAGCAGATAGAGAAAAGCAGCAGATATGTCAAGGAAACACAGAGGACAAGCGTAGAGTTGAAATGGGCCTAGCCTGAGCCAACATCAATGCGTTTTTATCTTATCAAAAAGTTTTAGGTTTGCCAACTGTCTTCAATCCGAATCCACTCTGCTCCAGGGCAGCCTGAAGCACTGGCTTCAATGAAATTGCTTTCTTCTACTTTCTTAAACATATTCACTGAGGAATTAGAATATATTTCACTCATGGTGTAAAACTTTACTGTAGATTTCATTGGTAAATTAAAGGCTGAAATAATTCCTCCATGCTTCACTACATATGAACTCAGGTCTTTCTGCAAGTTAGTGAAAGTGTAGGCCAGTTAGGCAGAATTTACAAAAAACTGATTTTCTGATAACTTCATTAACTTATTAAGGTAGTTTTCTTAGCAACAATATGGAAGTGCTTGTTGCTTTTTCCAAGGTTCCCAGATCACCTTACAGTTTTATAAGACACAGACAGTCCTTCCCCCCTCCCAATCACACTCTCACCAGGGCCATCTGAAACTTACAGCTTTCTTATTTGAGGGAAAATTGTGTTCACGTGTTGGTTTTTGTAACTTAAGAGAAACAGATTTTAAGGGGAACATCTTCTTGATTAGTTTAGATCAAGCCTGTACAACCTGTCGAGGGGAAGGGGTGATGTAGACAAATTAAAAATTATTGCAGGCCATAGAGGAATACCTGGAACAGTGATTAGATATTTGTTGGTTAGCAGAGTGGTAACCCCACCTGAGCTGGTGGTGGTGAGGCCTGAAAGTGTTAGAGATTCTTGACAGAACAGTTTTGGGGGAAGTAACAGCAAATTTATTGACTTTTTAAAGGATGCCAACAGGCCACAATAGATTGGTTAGTGGACATTATGCTGTGCAGGTTTGCTTTAGATGTTTATTGTGAAGCTAGGTGCAAGGAAGCCTTTCCTAACACTGTCCAAACACCAGGGGGAAGCTACATGATTAATCTATGACCTCTATCTTTCTGGACTGGAATAGCAATGTTTCCATAATTCCGATTTCGATTATTTGGATGCATTTGTGGATAAAATTGTATGACCTATATAGACATGTTATATAGACAAGCATGATAGGCTGCCTGCCTATATCATAACTTTCAGGCATTGAATGTGGGTTGAGCAATTCTAGCTATTCTCTGGGCTGACATGTGATTTCTTCTTTTGCCAGTGGGAGAAACTTGCTCTGAGGCTTCAGATACTACAATTAAAATTAATATGAAATGAAATGAAATAATTCAAGCAGAAACACATTTAATCACTCAAATGCCTGCTTAACCATATCCTTACACAAGCTTAGATTTTGTATAGCTTGAGGAATGGGATAAGCAGCTACTGAGAATTCCTCATAGCATATTTTTGATTTTTAGATTTCTTGAAGGATGGTTATTCAGGGTGCCCATCTTTGAGGCTGCTTTTAATAGTTCTTTCCTCCATTTTCTCAGAGGTACCTCAGAGCAATAGAAGGTATATCCCAGCAAAGGGAAAGCTTATGTAAAGCTTATACCTGGTTACAACTTCTGCACTTTTCTGGCAGTCATGAAACTGAAAAATATACCCTGGAAGAAATTGTTTTTGGCTTAAAATTAAGTGCAATTCAGTTGACATAGACTTTTCCATATGTTGTTATAGCAGAGGCATGCAACCTGTAACCCCAAGCAAACCTCTGAAACATTGTGCCAGGCCATTAAATACCTTTAGAAGTTCTTTCCAAATTATATATTTAATGTGATAAAAAAAATTATTAAATACAAGACTGGCAAATAGCCTTTAACTTTAATTAAATTTAAATCTTAATAAAATTATTCAAAATCACATTTATCCTCTCCTACCCTCTCTCCAATTCTTTTTTTGGAATATAACAGCTAAAAGTCAAAATATGGTGTAAAAGTCAAGTATAATTGAAAGTCAATTATAGTGTTTAGGCTGGAAAAGGTTACAAGATGGCTTTAAGTTTATGAGAAAAGTGATTATCTGAATTGATGATTGCAAAATAGCAAACAGCTACTTTATGAAATGTATTACAGTGGAACCAATTTGCGTAGATTAAAATGTACATGCTGAATTGTAATGTGTTAATAGTAGTACAATAAGAACATAGAATATATTTAATCTGGATTATTGTGTTCTATTATGGCAGCTGTTTCAGAAAAAATCTTTCTAGGCATCTTCATCAATGCCTGCTTTTAATCCAGATTTTCTCCTTCATATTGCCAGGTAAATTTCATGTCATGCTTAATTGAAAAGATTATTTATTATTGAGCCTATTGTTTGTTGGTTAATTGAGATTCTAGATTTGAGTAATTATTTCTAATATGTTTTCCTGTATATAGCAATAGCACTTAGACTTATATACCGCTTCACAGTGTTTAACAACCCTCTCTAAGCAGTTAAAGAGTCAGCCTATTGCCCCCAACAGTCTAGGTCCTCATTTTACCAATCTTGGAAGTATGGAAGGCTGAGTCAACCTCAAGCCAGTGAGAATCAAACTGCCAAACCGCTGGCAGCTGGCAGTCAGCAGAAGTAGCCTGAAGTACTGCATTCTAACCACTGCACCACCACGGCTCAATTAACATCATGTTAATTGCAAGTTCCTGCTCTATCATCTGATACTTATATCTGAAGCAACAATTCTTTTGCATAGTAAACCAAATTTAGCTAGGGTTTCTTAGAAGCTCCAGTGCGGTGTGCCATTATACGTCTTGATTTGAAAAAATGTCCGGTAAACTCTTTATAACTGAGGAGCCAAAAGATCTAAAAGGAGTTATGGTTTCTTTAAAGATATAATGATGATTGAATTGAGTAGCCTTTCATAATCTGATATTCTCGAGATTTGTTAGATTTGAATTCTCCTAACTCTATAGTCTTTAGAGCCAGCATCACCTTTAGAATTATACGAATTAGTCCAAGCCAGCTGGAGGAACCAAGCTGAGAATGCTGCAGCAGAGAAAGAAGTATTCTCTGGTTGTGATATTCAGAGGTATCTAGTTATGGAGGCAATATTCTAGATTACTTGGATTTTGGTCTCTCCTAACAAGGCGGTTTCTTCTATGTCGGAGTATTTTTTGGTTTTGCAACTTGACCAGCCAATAGATAAAGAAAATAATTTGCCAAGTTAGTTACCAATTTATACTTTAATTCATGTGCTGTTCTTTTTTTCCCTTTGCATGAGTTGGTTATTGCTTCCTATTATGCAAGTAGTCCTTGACTTACAACCATTTGTTTACCGACCATTCAAAGTTACAATGGCACTGAAAAAAGTGATTTACAATAGGGCCTTCACACACCACTGCATCCCCACAGTCACGTGATCAAAATTTAGGTGCTTGGCAACGGACATGTATTTTTTATAGCTGCAGTATCCCAGGGTCATGTGATCACCATTTGCCAACTTTCCAGTTGGCTTCCAACAAGCAAATCAACGGAGGAAGCCTGATTTACTTAATGACCACATGATTCACTTAACAATTGCAGCAATTCGCTTAAAAAAATTGGCAAAAAAGGTCATAAAATTGGGCACAATTCACTTAACAACCGCCTTGCTTAGCAATTGAAATTCTGGTCCCAGTTGTGGTCATAAGGCTATGACCGTCTCTATTGGAAGTAGAAATTAGAGTTTTGTGGCTTCCAAACAAGTCAAGGAAGCCAACCTTGAATCTAGCCTGTAAAAAAGTTTGCCTACCCCTGTTCTAGCCTGTAAGAATGGGAAGCTATTCTTAATTAATTTAATTACACTTAACTAACATGTTTATCTATTTGGGAAAAGTAAAATAGATTTGTTCACATCTCAGTTTATAACGGTATGATGTAATAGGCCAATTATAGCTTATATTTAATATAACATCACTTAATTATTCAAATGGAAGTGGCATGATCTGACAAAAAGAAATCAGTGGTAGCACTGACAGACAATGTGAGCTAGTACTTCTTTTGCACCTTCTTGGATAGAAGCAATATAAACTTGTTATTATCACAAGCCCTAGGCTCATAGGTACACATAGAAAACAAATAAATAGAAAGAAAGGGTGAATCTTACAAACATGTATTCTATTGAACTGAACAATAGAAAACTGTATTAAGGCAGGGGTTTTATCAGATAAAGTGCTATTAAAAACATAGCATGTATCTAGTTCAGATAAGATGATAAACAGTGAAAAGAGGGGGAGGAGTATATAGTTACAGTAGTTCCTTGTTTGTGTACAAATTGGTCTATCAGGTGAAAATGTCTTCTCAGATTGCACTTACAATTTTCCTATGGATAGCTGGAGTATAATAAATAAGCCAACAATTTTGTTGCTTGCATTTCTTTCTTTCCCTTTTTGTTGCTTGGGTGGTGATTCAGGTAAGACAACGCCCCTTTTGTTCATGCAGATTGCTGGATAATGTGTATTTTTGTATAAATTAATACCACTTTAACATATTATACTACTCTGAAAATATAAAACAATCTATGAAATTTGAACCACTCTTCACTTTTAGGGAAAGCAAATAAGTTCCTTGATACATAAAAATTGAATTAGAAAAAAATAGACAACTTTAGGATTTTTTAAAAAAATTAAAACCATCAGGTAGCATTATTTTGAAATGAATTGAATGAATTATTAACTTAAAATGGCTTAAAAGGACTTTCCAGGACTTTATAATTTGGAATTATAGGGAAGTGAATATGACCAAATGATTTCAGCATTTTTCATTTAGTAAATGTCACTAGTTTTTTCTGCACAGCTCATGTAAGCACGTTCAATCTTTTGTGTGATTCACAATAAGTTCATAGAGAATTCTTTGTTCTTTTGTGCTATGATCTTTATGCAAGTCGTGTAATTTTTGGAATCGCTGAGTGTAATTTTTAAGTTTTGATTTTTAATGTGAGCAAATACAATATGCTCTTGCTTAATGTTTAATCATTACCTTAATTATATATCAATAGTATTCTACTTTTCCTTTGTTTTATAGTTAATAGCTTTTAGTTAATAGTTAATACCACTTTTAAGTTTATCATTTGGTCTCACTGTGGCCACTAGAATGCTCCTGAGTGTACAGCACTTGTGGTATACCTTTTTCTCCAATCTGTAATCCTTTCTAGGTAATTGGTCCTTAGTTAGTTTGTTCCATATTGAGCTTTCTTGCTGCGTGTCTCATGTGCTTCAAATTTAACATGACTTGGGACTTCAGATTTACTTTGAAATAATAAACAAACAAACAAACAAATAAGGTATTTCCTTCTTCCTGAATAGAAGAATAGGTCACATAATTCATAAAGTCATCAATTGTCAAGGAAATTACTTTCTGATTGCATATAATGGAAGTTCTCCCATGAAATGTCTCCTGCACAACTGTAGTAAGTTTTCTAGACTGTCTTTCAGCAATTGGCTCATTTGTCCTGTGACTGCAGACATTAATTTGCAACTTTGGATGCCCCAGGGTTCAGATGTCAAGCTGTTTTATTTCTTCATTTCCCCATTATACCTAAATCATGTCTTTCCATTTGGGGCTAGATACCATCAGTCTTGTTAAGGATATAGTCCTCAGATCTCCTTCCTTGACTCAAATCCTCATCATCAATATATCCATGTCCAGGTTGACAGTACATCTTCAATTCTTTGTCTCACCTGAAATACTTAATCCATTCTGAAGGGGTATCAAAGAAGGAACCTCTTCTACAACCATTCATGAGGATTGTGATTAGCAAGAGAATCCATGGAAATTAGTATTGGAGAGATCCAATCCCTGAGAAGATCTGCATGGATTCAACCAACTGCATTCCTATTTCACAATTGTGTCAGCTGTCATTGTTCACTTTTATGTTATATTTTGCTTTCTGAAGCTATTTCCTTTCCCCAAATTGTAAATTTACTATTTATCAGCTACAGGAATGCAATGTGGATATCAATTTGTTTTGTCTCAAAGATTGGACAATTGACCCTTCTCCTGGCTTCTTAGTGTCAAGCCCCACGGGGCTTGCCATTCACCGGTAGGGGCGGTGACTTGGGACACAGCCTGCTGCCACCGCATGCCGCCCCGACGCCGAACGCTGCCCTACCCTCGAAACGTACCTCGCAGCCACCGGATGCCATTCCCATGCCAGACGCCATCCCACCCAGGCCGGTGCTCAAGGGGGCTGAGCCTCACCGCCTAACCATGCGGCTGGGCACCAGGAGCCGACCGGGCATCGCTGGGTCCTGCTGGCGGGCGGAGGGACGTCACGACGCCAACGCCGAGCCATGGAGAAGGCTGCTCACCGCCGAGCCTCCAAGAACGCTGCCATTGGCTGTCGGGAGCGGCAGATGACCGCCCGTCAGTGGACCAGCTGAACAGTGGGGCCGGTCATTGCTGGATGCAGAAAGCCAACCGGGGGAACGCTGGCAAGGAACCATGAAGGTCTGAAGGAGGCTGAAGGCAACAATAGTGGAGCATCGGTGGAAAGCTCCAACCCGGACGAATGGACAGAGGGACAGCAGGGAGGGGCTAAACCGGGGGAAAAGCAGAACCTGACAGACGGGGTTTTTAGGACTGCTGGGCGGATGGTGGTTAGTGGCTGGGGGGTGGGGTTTTGGGCGTGGCAGTTATACTTAGTAGCCCTTCACAAGAACCTCTTGTGCCAACACAATATACTTCAGATTTCACACACAAAAAAACAATATCTTATTGTTTATTTCATAATAGTATACCTTGCACCTTTTTTGTCTTTCTGCATTTTGATGGATGGTATTTTTCTCTTATATAATTCACTAGTAAGGCTCACCTCTATCAGAGATTCATGCCTTACTAATTCTCTTTGTTATTGTCAAAGCTTTTTAAGATAATGATTATTGTTCCATTAATCTTGTACTATAGAAGCTGACACTTTTAGTAGCTTTCTATCCATCTTTCCTTATTCTTCAAGTGGGCAAAGTAGTTATTTATCCAATTGTTTTCTTTCCTCCAATATCACTTTGTATCCTATTTGAGAGAGGGTCTTACATTAGTTATCATTATTCACAGTCCATCAACTGTGACTGAGAAAGAGTTCTATTCACTTCTCTTTATGTTTGTTTTGAATTGAAATGAATGCATCCAGCATCATTCTGAAGAAATGGTGTCTATTTTAAGCCTTTCAAAGTTCACTTAAGGAATTGAAGATATATCTCTGCCTAAAAATGTATGGAATGTGGGAATGACCATGGAAGATATGGTCATCTTAACAAACAGAGAAAGAATCATAAAAAGGATCTGCCTAATTTATCTGGTGGTAAAAAGAAATAATAACAAGAGATGTGTATTTTTATACTTCCAAGGTTCTTTTAATGTAAGTTTACAATAAGGCGGAGTTCGGTCATCCTGTTGTGTTTCCTATCTGGACTGCTTGGGAGGCTAAGAAAAAATCCTATGAACTGACCAAAGAATAGTCTCCCTTTCATATATATTCATTATACAACAGTGACAACTACATTTATATTTGCCCTTGCAAAAACTCTTCTAAAGTTCTAAAATCAGAGTAGTGCTGTACAGATTTGAAAAATGATATTATTTTGTTTGCTTGAGCTACCCACTTTGCTGCATGCTTTTTTATCTTGCTTAGCTCCATAGTCTGACAGCATTACGTGAACCAGCCCAAGATGGAAAACACCACTTGCAGTGCAGAAGATAAGAACAGTCAGGGATCTCATTTGCAGTCAAATTACAGTTTGTAAGAAGAGCTGATGGGATAAATGCAAGTAGAATAATTTTCATATTACAAACCTCATTTAGCAATTTCCAGATTCTAAAATTGATAACATGTATTTTGAGACTTTTTGCTAACAAGTGCTACTCAATTTGTTTTTCTACGATTGAGTTAAGTATAGATGACCTGATAATACTTACTTTCCAAAAAGGAAAAAAAAAACATTCTGGTTCACAACATAAACCTTCTGATTTCATCTCTTGAAAGAATTAGATTACTGTTTAGAAAAGCTTTGAAAACCTCAATATTTAAAGCACAACTGTATTGGCGTAGGATCTAAAGGAGAAGTGTTGGCAAGGAGAAAGAAGAATAGAAGAGAGAGAACACTGATGAGGTTTGTTTGGAGATTTTACCCAGTGTGGTGACTTGTTGCCTACCTTCATTGACAACTTTTTTATAGTTACTGTTTCAAAACTAGTTAAAGTAACCATAGAAACTTCCCAACTTTTCAATTTCCTCTGTTTGGAAGAAAACTATAAACACAGAAGCAATTCTGTGGTAAGGCATAAAAGCACGGTCCAGGTGAGACTACTTGAGACACACTTTATTATCTATATGGAGATTAAATCAGCTGCTCTTTTGTGAACGGCTTTTCTATTGAATGGATGGTGAAACACAAAAACATGCTACAAATGGAATGCCTGTTGGTTTTGGTATAGCTGTTTTTCTGATTTTCTAGTTTCTATTATAATGAGGTTTGCAGCATTCAGAAATGGTTGCTGCTTACTTTATACAACTTGAAGGCACCATAGTCAAAGCTGTGAAGAAAGCATCCACACTTATATTTTATGAAAGTGTGCTTGTTTGACTTCAATAATTCTAAAGCTTGGAGGAAAATACTTTAGCACTATTGTGTTTCCCTGAAAATAAGACTGGGTCTTATTTTATTTTATTTTGCCTCCAAAAGAGGCACCAGGTCTTATTTTCGGCGTAGACCTTATCTCACCTCTGGCACTGACAGCCCCACCCAGCCAGTCCACTTCTTCTGGGGCCGAAGTTCTGCAGCTGCATTCAGGCTTCATTTTGCAATCAGGCCTTTCCAGAAGGCCTAAGCAGCCAAGTACCAAGTTATGGATTCATTCCATAGCTTGGTGTGCTCAGCTGCTGAGGTCTTGCAGAACTGAGCTATGGATTGAATCCATAGCTCGGTTCTTGGCTGCATAGGCCTTCTGGAAAGCCCTGTGACTGAGAAATGCAGGCCTGGCTGCAGAAGAGGCCTCAGAAGAAGACGTGGGCCAGCAAGGAGAGGCCTGGCTGCAAGGTAAGTGGGTGCAGGGCGGGTGGGGCAGCTCCACCCCCACCCCCGCTTGATTTTTAGATGTGTGTGCCTCACCCCAAAACTAGGGCTTAATTTTGGGATAGGGCATATATTAGGCCCTTCCCCCCAAATTAAGCTAGGGCTTATTGTTAGTGTAGGGCAGACCTTACTTTCGGAAACACGGTAGTTACACAGAGGCCTTCATGAAATTTGATTTTATTTATGACTTTTATTGTTTTTGTTTGTCATCGGATCAAGGTCGATTCATGGCAACCCTGTGGACCGTTGCCCTGATCTGTGTTTGATTTTCAGTCTGACAGCTAATTGTTGCTACAGTAGCATTACTTTATTACAGGGAGGTCAAACTCAATTTCACTGAGGGCCGCATCAGCATTGTGGTTGCCCTCAGGGGGCCGGGTGGGTGTGGCCAGGGTGGGTGCGGCCTACTGTGGGTGTGGCCTACTGAGTGGGTGTGGCTAGCTCTAGATCGTTCACGTCAAGGGTGCCTGTGGGGGCCTGGGCAGGAGTGGGACAGATCTAAGGGTCTCCGGCAGAAGGGGGTGGGACCAGGGCAAGTGCCAAGGTATGGTCCACTGGAGGAGCCTCACTGTTCCTCTCAGGCCATGCAGGGAGTGGGGGCTTATGGAGCTAAGACTGAATGCATTTCAGCATAGATGGCCACCACAAAATTGTACATTGGCTCCCGGCTGTTTCCAGGATGGCTTCGCGGGCCACATGAAACCTCTTCGCGGGTCGTATCCGGTCCCTGGGCCTTATGTTTGACATGTCTGCTCTATTAACTTTCTATTCTATCACAATTATTTTATTTTTAGTTATTACTTTAATCTGATTGAACTGTGGATTTCCTTTAATTGTAATGCTTTCCTCAATTCAGTCGTTTAAAAAAATAGAAGGTTTAATCTGGCGTGAAGAAAGCTAAAAGTTTTGGTTCTCATAATGTCAAGAAATATAGACTGGTGCACTTCTAAAACACAGCTAGGAACTGTCTCCTGGAATAATGAAATTAAAGTGCTCGGAATTTGTAATTCCACCTTTATTCATAATTTGTTATTAACATTTGCTTTTAGCTTGTGGTTAAAGCCTATTTTGAATTTCAGCTTTCAGAAACTGTTTTTCCTTTCTTCTTGTCAATTCTTTGTTTCAGGGTTCTTGAAAGAAAATTGTACTATTTTTTCTTAAACGTGAACTTTGCTCATCTTTCCTAGAGAAATAAAATGATTACATTTACCGCAATCTAATTGGAAAATGAGTTCTGCTTTCTGTTGGGCAGTTTGGCTGTAGTTATGAATCAGATCAGATCTAGAAATGAAAGTGGAGGGTGTGCCAGAAAGAGTAATATAAGGAAGTATAATACTAGATAGCAACATTCAGTGAATAAATAGTTAAATGACAAATGAATGCTTGATTTGACTAATAGCTATCCTTAAAGCAAATTATCTTGATTGATTATGTTATTTTCTAACATTCTAACATTCTTCTAACAACCACATCTAAGCTACCTTTTCTCCATGTCAATCTACCTCTAACCTGATCTTTCAGGTCTTCCAATGGTGTACTCATTGCTACTGTACCTGACTCTGTCCACCATGCTTCTGGTCATGCTCTTCTTTTCCTTCCTTCCTTCCTTCCTTCCTTCCTTCCTTCCTTCCTTCCTTCCTTCCTTCCTTCCTTCCTTCCTTCCTTCCTTCCTTCCTTCCTTCCTTCCTGCCTGCCTGCCTGCCTGCCTGCCTGCCTGCCTGCCTGCCTGCCTGCCTGCCTGCCTGCCTGCCTGCATTAGAACTTTCCCCAGAAAGCTGGTCGTTGCATAAGGTCTCCAAAATAGAATAATTTGAGCCTGTTCATTTATGCCTCTAGGAAGAATTTTTTCGGTGATCCATTGGTTTGAATTCTTGGGTGCCTAGAATTAGACCTAGAATTATAGCAAGGAATTAATCCCAGGAACAGTCTTCTTTGTAGTGTCCATTCACATATGAATTACCTTTCCCGGGGAAATACACGTAGCCTTATTTATGTGAGATAGATCCCTCAAGGTTTATTTATTTGATTTTAGTTTGGAAGAATTTGAATAAGGGTCTAGTAATGTAGTTTTTAAAAATAAGCTTTGATATGCTAGTGTGTTTCCTCTGAACTTTAAAAACATTTGATTATATTTGCTGGGTATATGAAATGGGACAGTATTATTTTGATTTAGCTGACTTGGGACAGTGGTTAAGAAATGTATTAAATGAAATAAAGAAATACATTTTCTAATGCTAAAGAATAGTTAACAATTTCCTAAGACTTCTACTTGGTTCTATAATCTGTTTTTTTTTTTCTGAATCCACACTGTTGTATGGAAATTCAACTACTGTTTGATAATTGATGCAGAAAATGAAAGGAATTTAGAGTTGTATAACTATATAGGTGCCATATTTCTTGCTTGGGATTAAACTAGAACATTGATGTAAAATGAACCAATACTCTTTATTTTGGGGAGCTTCCAGATGGAAGGATTTCCCATATCTATGGTAGGAATCACACAATCTCTGGGATATTTACTCATACAAATGAACTAGTAGTGACTGGCAGGTTTACTACCAAGTTTGAATGGCATAAAAGCACAACAGTATTGCCGGAATAAATATTCTATTATGTCCTAATAGGATTGTTTATTTTAAAATTCACAGAATAAGCAAAAGAGGAAGGAAAAGAATTCAAAGGTTAACTGCTAACATCCCTAGTTATAAGTTCCCCAGGAACAGCAATTCCTTCTGTTTCTTAATAGAGGTACTCCTTGACTTACCACTTAGTGACCATTCAAAGTTACAACAGACTTCCCAAAAGGTACTTACAACTCAGATTCAGTCACTCTCCCCTCCCCCATGGTTATGTGTCTGTAATTTGGGCACTTGGCAAGTGGTCCACATTTATGACTGTTCGTAGTTATGATGGTACTGTTCATGTTACCATCATTTACATTTTTTTTGCCAGAAACCATCATTAGTTTGTGTGATGACCACTTAACAACCAGCATATCTTACAACTATAATTCTGTGTTCAGTTATGGTTGTAAGTTCAGAATTACCTGAACTGAATTTTCCTATCAATACTTGCAAAGAAAACATGCTCCACCGAAAAAATAGAGGGTTGCAGTTGTCTTTTGGCTTTTCTCATGTGTTCCTCCAATAAAATTGTGTTAAAGAAAACTTTAAAGTATTTGTCTTTAGGTAAGGTATGGAAGTTACCACATTAAGACCACATAGTTACCTTTTGGCTTGACTCATTTTTTCCCATAAAACATGCACATTCTCCAGCATGAGTGGATGTCGAATCCACTGATGGGTTAACATAGCCTACTTGCCCAATTGACTAGGTCCGAATTTTAGCCCCGCCTCTGGCCGGAAGTTCCTCTCTTCCCCAGTTTTTACCTAGTCTTTAAGCCCTAAGCAGCTCATTGTGTTAGCTCCGCGAGTTAGTGTTTTTGGTTGAAGATTTTGGTTTTAAAGTTTTTTCTCTTTGCCTAGGAGTGTTAGACTGAATTGGAAAGACCAAATTTAGCAAATAGATTTTTTTTCTCCTTCCGTACTTCGTCGGGGATCGCGGCGGTGAGGCCTTCCCGGGCTCAGGCCCTTGGGAGTGTGGGAGCCGCAGGGGGAGACATCCCTGGGCTTCCAGCTGCTGCCGGATTTAGACCCGACATCTCCGGACTCCACAGCCGTCGAGCGGAGAGGTAGGCTGAGAGAATCCCTCAGCAGCACCAGTCCGGACGACGCGGAGATAGCGGAGGACCGCTCCACCTAACTGCAAGTGGGGAAAGGAGTGGGGAGGAGTTCGCTGGGTTACCGTAAGGGTGGAGATCGGCGGGAGATCATTTTCCACTGAGCGGGTAGACCCAGGGCCGTTGGTGGTAGGGAGAACCACGTGGCCACGAGGCCGGGAGGCCATCTTGGAAGGCCGAACCCAAACTTTGGCACGGCAGCCATTTTGAAAAGGGCAGTCCCTTCCTTTGTACTCTCTCTGGCGCGAAAATCCAAGAGGGAAGCAGTCGTCTGCCGGCAAAGGCAGCGCTTTTCCTTTCCAGCACAGATTCCGATATAGTGGTCACTGAGAGCCGGGTAAGGAAGAGAGGGCCTCCGGAGAGGCGGGCCTCAGGCCTTTCGGAATTTTAGCAACTGTCTGAGCACCATAAAGGCATAAACCACCTGGCCTGTAGTGGAGTTAAAGCAGATCGAATGCCATTGTTCAGGATAGGGATACAAATCCCTCCGTCTGCAGGTCTAAGTGACCACGAGCCACCATCGCCGCGCAGGATAGGGGGTAAAACCTTTCGGTCTGCCGGCCTAAACGATGCTTGCAATAGCTGCTCACCCTCAACGAGGTCGAGATACCCGGATAGGGCCCTACGCTGAGCAATGGCAATGGCAGATGGTGCTTCGGCCCAAGGCTCAGCCCCCCTCCCTCTTCACCGAAACGCAGAGCTACGGAACAGGAACCGGGGGGGGGGCAAGAAGAAGGCCAAAACAAAACATTTGACTGAGCCGTCAAAGACAGCTGAGCGGCAAGCCATAAGGAGACATCAGGTGTTGGAAAAGGAGTTTGCCAAAGCGCAGAGGCTCAGGGCAAGCGGGGCAGAAATGGTTGCCCTCCCTCCACTGGACACACCTATACCCTTTGATCCTCCTGGGGCAGCTGGACAAGAATCCAGGTCCTGGTCTCCCAGGAGGGAGACGGAAAGGGAGGGGTCTCCTATCTCTGTTCCATCTTCACCGGAGCATTCTGAGCCTACAACCAGCCAGGAGGAGGCTGGGCACACAGGTAGGAAAAGGAAAAGGTCTGGTAAGTGGCCATCACAATTCCACTCCTATATGCAGAAGGCCTTTGACCACTTCATGTCCTCTAAAGGCGCTTCCTTTTCTCAGGGCTCTCACACACCACCGGGACACGCCCCGCCGTGCAGCTCCACAACCGGTTTCAATCTCAGGTTTATTTGACCAGTCCCTCTTCTATTCCCTTATGCTCAAGACCTGTTCCTCGCTTGGTCTGCCAGCTAAGACCAAGGAGGTCAGACCTCCATCCTCAGAAGAGGAGGACGCTGAAAACCCGCTAATGCACTCACCAGTGTCAGAGGTGATCCAGATTCCATGCACCAAGGTGTTCCGGTCAACGGTGCGGTCCCAGTGGGCCAACCTAGGGACTATCCCTTCTCCAAATAGCATGGAGAAAAAGATATTTAACGTCTGCACACCCTTCGCCTTGCTGATAGAGGTGCCAGAGGTTGATGCACCGCTAATTTCTCTTTTCTCTTCATCAGCCATCCCAGGAGACATGGCTGAGTCGATGAAGGCGGAGGACAAGAAACTAGAGCTCTCCCTCCGTAGAGTCCACCACTCATCGGCCTGGGCCATTAGGGCCGCATCCTCAGCCTCAGTCTCCAGGGCTGTGATCATGTGGCATCGGGAACTCCAGGCAAGTGTTCCTTCGGATCAGGTACGTATACAGCAGACACTGACCAAGCTGCTGACGGCAGCAGAATACACAGCAGACTCAACCCTGTTTGCCTCACGATACTCAGCCAGGTCCATCGGGGGGACAGTGGCCTCCAGGAGGCTTATCTGGCTCAAGAATTGGAAGGCCGATCTGAAATCCAAGTGGCGGCTGGCCACCTCTAAGTACTCAGGAACGAAGTTGTTCGGAGCGATCCTGGATCCGTACGTGATCGAGGACAAAAATAAAAGAAGGGTCCTGGCTCATCCTTCCAAAAGGACAGACAGGGGAACACAGGAATTCCGTAGACAAGCACCCCGACAAAGTGGGACCGGGGAATGGAGGCAGCCCTTTCAGGGGGGGCGGTCCTGGGATGGGCCCAGAACTCCGCGCAACTTCTCCTACAGACAGGAGCGCGGCCAGGACCGTCCGGCCTCTGGCAGGGGCCAACCTTCAAAGCACCCCTTCAAAGGGGTGGGAGGCCGGCCCTACAGACGTACCAAGTGACGCCTGGGACAGCCCCATCGGGGGTCATCTGGCGCTGTTCAGCAGGGTGTGGCAGACAACCACGACGGATACTTGGGTCAGGGAGACGGTGGCCCGGGGCCTAGCAATAGAATTCTACACCTTCCCACCAAATCACTTCATAAGATGCCCGGTGTCTTGCAATCCTGCAAAGGCGAGACTATTAGATCTGGCCATAGATCACCTGGAGGAGATAAGAGCCATAGAGCCGGTTCCTCCAGATCAGGAGGGACAAGGGTTCTATTCCATTCTCTTCCTTGTGCCCAAGTCATCGGGGGATTGGAGAGCAATCCTCGATCTCAAGCGGTTAAACCGCTACGTAGTGTACAGGAAGTTCAAGATGCAGTCCCTCAGATCCATTCTGGCCAGCATCCGAAGAGGGGACTTGCTGTCCTCCATAGATCTCACAGAGGCATACCTACACATCCCGATAAGGCTGGAACACAGAAGGTTCCTCTGATTCTGTCACAGGAATCGGCATTACCAATACAGGGCCCTACCATTCGGCCTATCCTCAGCTCCCCGAGTGTTCACGAAGGTTCTGGCAACGTTGGGAGCGCACATGCGCATGATACCGGTGCGAGTTCAGTGCTACCTGGACAACATCCTGATACTCTCAAGCTCCCCTCAGGCAGCACAGGCAGATCTTTGGGTCACCCTGAGCACCCTTCAGGACCACGGCTTCTCCGTAAACCACCAAAAAAGCCACCTCACGCCCTCAACGGAGTTACTACATCTAGGGGCGATCATAAACTCAAAGCGTGGCATGGTGTACCTCTCCCAGGAGCGCCGGGAGAGTTTACAGAAGCTAACACGCCTAGTATAACAGAGGAAGGCGTTCACCATAGTGCAGTTGTCACAGCTCCTGGGGAAGATGGTATCATGCCTGGGCATTGTCCCGTGGGCCAGGCTTCACTCCAGAAGTCTCCAATGGTTCCTTCTTCCCTACCAAAGGCTAAACCAGAGTGCTTCCCTCAGGAGAGTCAGGGTACCACCCCAGGTCCTAGCATCCCTCAGGTGGTGGACATCAAACGCCCTAAACAGGGGGACACTGTTCAGGGAACCGGACAGGATCACGGTGACGACCGATTCAAGTCTGTTCGGTTGGGGGGCACATTCCATGGACCAGATAGCCCAGGGAAGGTGGAGCCCACAGGACCTGGGCCACAAGATAAATTGGCTCGAGCTGAGGGCCATTCACCTGGCCCTCCTACAATTCTCACCCCACTTGGCAGGGAGTCACGTGCTAGTCCTAACGGACAATGTAACAGCGAAGGCACACGTGAACAAGCAGGGAGGGACCAGGTCAGAGGCCCTCATGGAGGAGGCTCGGGCTCTGGGTCTGTGGGCAGAACAGCACCTGGCCTCAATCAGAGCAGAGCACATATCAGGGGAAGCAAACCACCAGGCGGACTCTCTCAGCAGAGTCACGGTAGATCACGCAGAGTGGAGACTGAATCCGGACCTGTTCGAGGCAATCTCGGACAGATTCGGATGTCCCACTCTGGACCTCTTCGCATCCCCAGAAAACACGCAGACACCCCGGTTCTTTTCCAGATTCCAAACCCGGGGAGCGGAGGGGACGGACGCGCTCAGATGCAGGTGGCCCCAGGGGCTACTGTATGCCTTCCCGCCCCCGCCCCTGATACAAGCAACGATCCGCAAGTTGATACTGGAGCAGGCGGAGGTGATCTTAATTGCTCCATACTGGCCACGGCGCCCGTGGTTTGCAGACCTTGTGGACCTATCGCTTTCGCCAGTGTGGAGACTCCCCCCCGAGTCAAGTCTCTCTGAGTTAGGGCAAGCTTCAGCATCCAGACCCACAGTGGCTACAACTAGCCGCTTGGCACTTGAGCGGGAGGGACTAAGCAGGCAGGCCTTCTCAGAGGGTGTCATATCAATCATCCAGGCCTCCCGCTGACCTTCCACGAACAGGATTTACGACGCCACCTGGAAGAACTTCTCTTCCTGGTGCAGTAGGCAAGGATTAAGCCCACTGGCTGTCACCATTCCCAACATCCTAGAGTATTTGTTGGAAGGCATGAACAAGGGACTAGCGACCAACACCATTCGCAGACAGGTAGCAGCACTGCAAACGGTCCTCGTCTGCAAGAACCGGGGACCCCTATCACAACACCCGGCGGTGAGCGCCTTCCTAAAAGGGGCAGTCACAAGACGGCCCCCAGTAGTTCACCGTTTCCCCTCCTGTCATTAAAGGTGGCCATTTCCTGTCATTAAAGGTGGCCTTCCTAGTGGCCATTACCTCGGCAAGACGGGTTTCGGAGCTGGCGGCCCTATCGGTCCGATCGGATCTCATCACCTTTGCAGAGGACAAGGTTATCTTACGCCTAGATCCATCCTTTGTACCCAAGGTCAACTCATGGTTTCACAGGTCCCAGGACCTGGTACTACCTAACTTCTGTCCGCATCCCACACATCGTCTGGAGAGACGATGGCACACCCTGGATGTGCGCAGGGCCCTGCGCCACTATGTCAAGAGGACGGCGACCTTCAGGAGGTCAGAGGCCCTATTTGTCTCTTTTCAGCCTTCGTCCATGGGACAGAAGGTGTCATCCTCAACTATTGGCAGGTGGATCAGGGCCTGCATAGCCAAGGCCTATGTCTCATTGTCACTACCGGTACCATCTAATATCACGGCTCACTCCACAAGGAGCGCAGCCACCTCGGCAGCCTGGCTCAGGAGATCTGCAGAGCGACTACGTGGGCCTCTCCGTCCTCCTTTGTGAAACATTACAAGATCGATCGATTTGCTGCAGCGGAGGGCTCGTTTGGCAGGAGAGTGCTGCAGCAGGTTGTTGAGTCCTCGTAAGAGCTAGCCTAGACTCCCACCCGAAGGGACATTAGAGGGCTTGGGTACGTCCCATCAGTGGATTCGACATCCACTCATGCTGGAGAAGAAGCGTTGTCTTACCTGAACGCCTTTTCTCAGCATGAGGGGATGGAGAATCCACACCCTCCTCTAACTAGTCTAGGCAGATTTGTTTCTCTTACAGGACGTTGAATGGAGCAACAAGGTCCGATCTTCTTGAGAGCTTTGCCTGGTAAAAACTGGGGAAGAGAGGAACTTCCGGCCGGAGGCGGGGCTAAAATTCGGACCTAGTCAATTGGGCAAGTAGGCTATGTTAACCCATCAGTGGATTCTCCATCCCCTCATGCTGAGAAAAGGCATTCAGGTAAGACAACACTTCATTTGTAGGCAATAAATAACTTTACATTTGCAGGCAAATGAGCTGAAAAATGTGTTTGGTTCTTGTGCTACCCTAAACTTCTCAAAATACCTCCCAAATAAATTATCATCCATGGCTGCTGTTTATATCTGCCCTTTCCCCCCTATCCTGGCTAGCTTTGTTAGAAAACTCTTGTATTGAGCTGAAATGGTTGCTATATAGACATTTATCAGGTGAGAATTCTATAATTCAGCATAGCGATATAAGAGCTGCAATGAATTTTTATTCTTCTATGCATAAAACTGGAAAAAAATACACCTGATATTTTGTGATTGGAAGACATGCCAGTTTTGTCTTAACAGCACTGTTCTCAGTTAACAGAGAAAGATGGATTGCACTAAATCGGCATTTTAATCATAAAATTACCATGAGACCTACTGTTACAGCTGGTGTAGACAGAATAAACTTGCATATCCAAAATTCCGACATTTCCTTTTTTCATCCTTTGATGTCCACTCACTTTACATCCTCCCTCAGTTTAAGGGAGAGAAAAGAATTTGAAGCATCTCTTATACAGCCTAATTCCAGTGGAGGAGTTTATGAGGAAATGGAATTCTATTGCAAGCAGAGCAAATAGTATAAAACCTGAAAGCCTGCTATTGCTACCTTTAAAACTTCTCCCATTTAGTAAAATTTGGGAGATGAATATTTTAATTAAGTATTAGATTGAAAGTTACTTATAAATGTCCTTACTTGTGAACTACATTCTATTAACTCTCAGTACTAATGACAGTGAAATTAATATTAGATTTGATTATGTTTTACAGAATTAAAAAAATAAGGTCACCAGGCACCGACACGTTGAGAAAGAATTGCTCCATTGACTATCATGTCTTCGTAATGCCTGTATAGTTGGTGTTAATCCTCACAGCATTTTTTTTTTTAAATATCCTTGAAGTTCTGATAAACCTGTATTCCCCCCCCCTTAAAAAAAAATAAGGTCACCAAAGTACTTAGAGGGGATCTTGCTAATTTTATTAGCACACAGTCTCTCTCTTGCAAGATGGGTGGCAATATAAATTGCTTAAGTAATTAAATAATTTGCCTGCAAATATGTCCAGCTACAACTTCCTTTACCTAGCCCTGGTGGTTGGAGACCATGAGATTTGTATCTAATGCACCTGAGGTTTTCACATGGGAGATACAGGAAAATAAATCATGCAGGACAAATGATGTTGCGTCACTACATCAAAATCAAATATGCAAAAACATTTTTTTAAAATAACGCACAGGTTTTTAAAACCTGTTCACAATGTATCTAAGCTGTTGTTCACTACAACTCTTTCTGCTTCAGAGGCTAAAGAAGGACCTCTGCTATCTTCAGTGCCTATTGAATTGCTCATCCTGCTCTATAAATCTGATCGTATACATTTTATCTTTTCATTCATATAACTCCTTTAGATGCACTTTTTATGAGCCATTTGCTGTAATCCTTAGTATTCACCAACTTCTTAGAAAAAGTGCACCTAGATTTCTCATGTAGAAATAGTAACAAGAAATCCATATTTTAAGCTGAAGATAGTGGCTCAGTTTATCTATCTATTCTTCCAAGCTATAATGTGATTTGTTTGCTTTTAGCTTGACATGCTTGAGGACAAAGTCATTATATTCTTGACTATGCTTCATCACATCTCATATGGTCATATTCATTTATGATTTGTTAAACCTGGGCAACTTTCAGATGTGTGAACGTCTATGGAGATTCTCAGTCATGCAGTACATGATTGTCCCAAAGGGCTTTTCAAAAGGCAACTGGATTTTTTTCTTTTTTTCCTTGAAAATGTTTCACTTCTCATCCAAGAAGTTTCTTCAATTCTCACTGAAGAAGCTTCTTGGAGAACTGAAGAAGCTTCTTGGATAAGAAACGAAATATTTTCAAGGAAAAAACAAAGGAAGTTAAGTTGCCTTATGAAAAGTCCCTTTGGGACTTCTAGATATATGGACTGTGGTTACGGAATTTCCCAGCTGCATAACAGTTGCTCGGAATTCAGAATTTGAAGTTACTCATGTGTAAGTTGCCATGAGAAACATTGCAATAAACTCATGAATTAGCATGGTACAGCTATTTAATTTCTTGGCACACAAACGCACATGCAATCTAATAAAATTCAGAGATTAGGCAGAGTAATTACAGAATAAAAAACTGGTCTGGAAGTGCTTAAAGTTTGGGATGTAGGTCAACATGGACAAACAATAAAATAATAGATAGCGCTTTGCAGAACAAGACTCCAGATGTTAACCCAAGAAAATAGATACCAGGTTTCATAGAACTAGGCCTAATAGGAAGAATATCTACTGTATGCTTTTTTTTTTCATCCTCCAAAACCTTAGAAAAAGTACAGCCTGGATTTACTCAAAATCTAATTGGCAAATTCACCTGGTAGCCAGATAAAGTGCTTCAGTTAGGCGCAGGACTGAAGCTTCTGCTTCCACAGAAGTATGCTGGAAGAGTGTTGGAAGGCATCAGTCTAGCTTTTTGTGGAATGCCTGACCTTTTTTGGGCTTTGATCATGCAGGCACACAGTTTAAGATAATAAGCCCTTTGCAGAATCTGGAAGGATATGCTTTTATTTTAAAGCAGCTTTGTGAGCTTAAAGAAAAAATACAACAGGTTACTTTGCCCAACTATGGGCATATACATTTTCTATATCTGTACTAATTTTGAAAACATTTATTTAGAAATTTTTATCAAACGAACAAATGAGTTTAAAGAATGATTGCTGAGAACTTTGTGTGCATAGCGAGAGTTGCCAGGTCAAAATACATCAAAGGACATCATGAAATTGTGGTTATACCATACATGGATTTGTTGAGACTAAGGTATCTGGGGCATATCATACCAAAATCCTGAACTGGTTGAAGTTATTCATTTCAAGATTTGGTGGTAAGAATGGGCCAGCAAAGTAACTAATTAAACAACAGTTTTGCTCTTTTAGAAAACCTTTAGATCCACAAATTGTTTGCAGAAACCCACTACAGTTAAAATGGTCTGAACCCACCTTGAATTTTTCATATAAATATGTGTTTCTTAATCTCAGCAACTTTAAGATGTGTAGATTGCAACTCCCATAATGCCCCAACTAGTATACTTGCTGGGGAATTCTAGGTGTTGAAATCCACTGATCTTAAAACAGCTGAGGTTGAGAAACATATAAATATTAGGACTATGCATGCTTGAATGTGGGAGATGTTCTTCAGACATTGCCTTGACTGTAATCCATCATACCACCTCCTCTGCTTTGATACTATCCTTCACATCAGGGTCAGGTAAAAATAATCAAGATGGTGGTCGTTAAGGTGCAATCAAAATTGTACCGTTTTTGTCAGTTTGTCATGGATAGAACTTCAATTGTACCATCACATCTGCCAATTTTACTTCTTTTTACCCTACCCTACAGCCACTCCTGAGCTAGTTCTGGTATGCTATATTAAAGATGTCTCACCTTCCCCTTACAGTCTTACAGATCTTATTTTGACCTCAACAGACTTCCCAGTCTTAACAGTGTTTCTATAATTTGAAATTTCTAGCTAAGAGTGTTTTATATATATATTTATGTTTAACAATCTTATCTTGCTTTGTAAAAAATGAGTTATCTCAATTTTTAAGTGCTTAGAGCAAACTCGTAACGTCACATGATGTGTCACAATGCATTGTGACTTTTTTTCCATTGCCAGCAATGGGGTGGCCGCAGTTTTGGCATTACACATCCAGCCCATGGGCCAGCAGTTTGACACCCCTGATTTAGACGAACTCATTAATATTGGAAAAAAACAAAACAGTCATAAATTGAAAGGTTAGATAGGTCAGAGTATTTATTCATCTTAGAATGATTTTTACTTCCCTATTTATAGTCCTAAGAAATTACTCACCATTGGGGGCCTTATTAAAAACTTTGCATTAGGAAAAAAAAGCAACTGGAAGAGTGTCCAGATTTCCGCACCTGCTATATGGGTTCTTTTCTTATTTTGAATCTGTAAAAGAACTGCATATAAACAAAAATTATGCCTTCAAATTTGCCAAAAAGATTCATAGTTTATTTTGTAGAGATTGTGTCAGATTCTGTTTATTTACAGCTTCATTGAAACATACATAGATATAGAGCTTGACACGGGCACCTAAAACTTTGCAAGTAACTGTAACGTCCTTGCTTAACAACACAGATAGAACTGGCAACTCTGTTGCTAAGCAACATGGCCATTTAAACATCATGTGACTGAAGAGACATCTGACCTCACTTCATCTGTGGTTATTAAACAAGTCGTTGTGGGTCATTAAGTAAGACATGTGATCATGACTTGTAATTTTATTGCCAATTTCTCCATTGATTCTACTTGTTGAAAGCTGGTTGTGAAGTGTGCAAATAGTGATCATGTTACCGTGAGATGTTGCCAGAATTATAAATGCCTGCCAATTGCCAAACACCTGCCATTGTGATGTCAAATTCTAAACAGGGCAATTGTTAACTGAGGATTACTTGTCCTGGTTATAGATACATATTTTTAAAAAGTAAATGAGAAGGGAAGTCTCCCATAAGAAGACTCTGAAAATAAATGGCAGAAATCTTGCTATACACATATATACAGACGTGAACTTTATATTTCATTACCTTTAAATAGAAATTGACTGAATTCCAAAACAATTGAAGAACATATCTGGTCATAGGCACACCTATATGTTCATACATCAGTGTACACTCACTGTCTTTCAACACCTGCATTTTACTGTTCCTATATGTCAGCCTTTTATGGAAAAGCTATTGTTTGTACTTCTGTCTGGAAAAGCACAAGGTTATATTTTGGAACATACGGTAGTATCTATACAGGGAAAACATTGTTTGTTTCCTGCATTTGTGATTGAACAGCATTTTTTTTTATCATGTTCTGCTAGAAAAGAGAAAGGACTGTAAATTAGAGAGTAGCACAGTATTCTGTATCTGTTTCCTGCCTAGTGCTCATGTGCTATGTAAAAAATATATGATGGTTAAAAACATTCTAACCAGTTCAGAAAAAATCATTAAGAAATTAAAAATGCTACCCTATTCTCTAGATCAGTGATCCCCAACCTTTATGGCTTGGCAGCCTGGTGTAGGGGGGGAGGGGAACTGGCTCGTGCAAGCGGTGGGCCAGTGTATGCATATGTGCATGTGTGTGCCGGCCCGCCATTTGTGCGAGTTGAGCAGCATATGCGCAAGCCGGCCCACTGCTCACATGAATCAAGCTGCGCACGTGCCAGCATGCCACTCATGTGTCCCACTTCCAAACAGGCCATGGCCCAGTACTGGGCCACAGCTTTGGGGTTGGGGACCCCTGCTCTAGATTATTACACAAAGAAACATATTTGGGGACCAATTTTGAGGGTTTTTATAAAGGATGTTTATAAATTCAGGACAGATTAAAGGAAATACTGATTTCCAAAGGTATAATTAGCCTATAAAATTCATTTCTATGAGGTGGTTGCTTCAAAAGGAGATTGGATCAATAAGCTACTAGTAAAACATATTGCTTCCAGATTTGGAGTGGTATGCCTTTGGATTATCAATTGCTGGGGCTTAATTGGAGGAGAAGGATGTGGTAGCAGTTTTTAGCTAACATAGGCTGATTTAAACACGCCAAAATTAAGAGGAACGGATCAAGTTTAGGACTTGTATATGCAACAACAGTAAACTTGAGCAGTAGAGGTTAGAGTTGGAAGCAAAAAAAGGATATTTGGGAAAAGGCAGCGTGGCACACCATTTCTGTACTGCCAAGAAAATTGTATTGATATGTCCATACAGTCACCAGAAGGTAGACTCAGCTCAGTCTAATTGAGTCTTTATTGTTTACTTGGCTACAAAGGGAAATAGATGAATGATGAGGACCTTGATCACCCTCTTTTCTCCAAAGCTGTTGCATCTACATGAATTGGAATATAGTCTTGACATTCCTCCATATTCCACATACAGTTTTTGAGATTTCAGAGATCATCTAAAGGAATTTAGATTGGCAAAGGTTGTTTCACCCTCTTGGATCGTGAGCTGATCCATAGAATCGCCAAGTGTTCGACACATCATCATCATATAAGTTCTTAAGGTGGGACTTGTATTCCTCTCTTACAGCTGCAGGGTGCTGTCTTTAAAACTTGTGCAGATTAGGTTCCAATCAGTGTGCGAAATGGAAGCGGTATCTGAAGATATAATTCTGTGCTGTGGGACCAATTTGCCTAGAGCTTGTATGTATGAAAAAAAATAATATACTCCTCTTCTAGTCAACTCATTTTAAAATTCTCATCTTGCTGAGTTATTTTGTATAGTTATGTCCAATGATAGGATTATGTTTTGTTCTTTGCAGATTGAGTCATTCAAAGTTTTCAGTAAATCATGGTCTTCTCTGTACAAGTTTTGACTGCAAATAGAAAGAGGTTCAAATAACTGAATGCTCACTGATGCAATTTTAAAGTCACTTCATTGAGAAATTAAGTGTATTGAGGATAAGAGTAAAGTGAGATGCATTTGTGACACCTTATATTATTGTTCAAGGATGGAAGAGAATTTTGTCATGTAAGACCTCACCTGAAATGGTCCTTTGAAGATGCATGCATTCTACCTTGTAAAATTGAACGTTTTATTTGTTTTCATTTAGAGGCAAGGAATTTGCCAGAAAAAATGCATTTAGTTGAAAGTAAATTGTGCAGTAGATCAGTCTTGAAATGAAAGGTTTTGAGAATATTTTTTAAACTTATTTATTTAGAACATGCATTGTTAGTTTTAATCTTTATATAATACTTTCAGAGAGGAGATATCAAGTAAGATAAAAGCAATGCAACCATGTAACATTGTGGAAAATATGAAGGGCCACAGATCCAGGCAGTCTATCATCTACCAAATGGACAGAGAGGGAATTTCAATCAGGACTCCTCCTTAAGAATTTCTTCTTTCAGCTGTCTATTGCATCTTTATGACCAGAAAAGCATGTGATTCAAATGCTCCCTCAGTATCCATGTCTTATTACATGTTTTATATGTCAACACTAGTAAACTGAATGACTCTGAATTAGGTAATAGAACCATTGCCACACACTTTAGCTTAATTGATTATTTTTTGATTGCTAATATAAACATTAATGTTTATTTATTTTTCTCCCTGGTAACCAAGTGACTGTACCTCTAGTGCTTAGAAACAAATTGGAAATGAATGGCTATGGGCAGAAAACTTTTTCTTGTATCTGATACTACTAGTACTGAATGCATTCAGTCTAACAAACTTTTCTCAAGACTCAGCTTGTCTGAGTATAACATGTGGCATAATCTGGAATATTCTTGTTTTTTCTATATCTCTTATATTTGTGTCTTGCCTGATTAACTGTTGTACAACTCAAAAGCTTACTTGCTCATTCTGATTAGACCTAATGATGAATTTATTACTCCAATTGTTGATCTGTGATCGGCTTTTTTCCTTTTTAAATAGTTTTAACCAAAAAATTATGACTGAAGTCTTCAGTAAGATATAGAGAAGCAAAGAATCAAACAAGACAATATACGTCATTATTCAGTCAGATGCTTATTATAATATTTTGTTCTGTCTTTCCTGTTAACACATTTTTGTTAAAGCAGCTTTAACATACATGGAGTCTCAGTTTATCTAAAAATAGCATTATCAAATTGCCATAATCATTGTGACAGAGATAGCGGCCCATCAAAGCTGGGCTGAGTTATAACATTTACTTGGAATTATTAATAAATATTGAAAAGTAGAGGAATTTAGATATGATAACAGTTTTCATGCTTTCCAGGATTTTAAATATGGTAAACGTTCAATCTCAATAAACCTTCTTGAAACAACAATTCTTCTCACACAATCTGACTATCTAATTCAGCTTTCTATGCTGAGAATTATGGGAATTGTAATCCACGATATATAGAGAATGCCAGGTTGGGATATTTCTCTTTTCACTGTTAGTTTCTACGGTTGATATAAATTATGATTGCCAGCTTATTATTAAAGAAATAATGCCTTGAGGTTGAGAAGTGTTTCTGAATTATTATTATTTTTAAAAAAAACACAAACCATCATCAGTGTCAGTTACTAAAACATCTTGCAAGCAAAAGCACTAAAGAAGTGTGAGCAGGAAGGGGTGTTTAAAGGGTGTTTCCCCTTTTCCTTTAGAAATATTTCCTTTGAACTCTTCTCTCCTCTCTCTCTCTCTTGCTACAGAGGAAGATCATTTGGAGCAGACAAATGGCAGGAAGGAAAAACACATTTTCTCTATCTACTTCTCATCTGCTTTTCATTCCAAACTGCATCTGTAACTTTTTGTTGAGGCTGATTGACACATATGTGCTATAGAATTTCTTCTTCCACTGGAGTTTGCCATCTGAAGTGGCTCTTTTTCAGTCTTCTGGTGGCCACCACACTTTAAATTATCTTATTTGAAAGACTTACTATTTGCTATGATATGTCAGCGAACATTTGACTGTGCTGAACTCTGACCAAGAAATTCTCTTCTAAAAACTAAACTATGGAATTAGTTCTTAAGAAATGGTGCTACTATACCCAGCGACTTCAATCCCAGATGCTAGAATGACTTGTTTCAAAGTAATATTTCACCTAAAAAGAAGTCAACTGTAGCTTGCCTTGGATAAGTACTGGTTACTGCTTTGCTCTGAAAGAACTGAAGGGACTTTTCAGTAAAGGCTTTAAGCTTTCCTAGAGGATCTTGCTGCTTTAGTATGGAGACATTTCTGAAGATCTAACTATCATATATACTTTTACCCAAGGTCTGAGACAAAGATTCTAACTCTCCAGCAACCCAACAGGTTTCTGACCTATCTGGT
Organism: Bothrops alternatus; assembly: GCA_034064705.1. Taxonomy (NCBI): domain Eukaryota; kingdom Metazoa; phylum Chordata; class Lepidosauria; order Squamata; family Viperidae; genus Bothrops; species Bothrops alternatus. The sequence continues at coordinate 16,491,963 of JARGCV010000081.1, forward strand.
TGACAATTTCATTTCTTTTAAATTCAAGCAAAAAGGTCAGATCCAAAAAAGACAAAGTCTTTTCTTTAATCAAACCAGTTAATTTTACTATCTCAGCCAGCTCCATTAATTTCAACATCCATTGTTCCATTGTGAATCCTTCCATCTGCACATAAAGGCACCTTGCAGCTGATTTCATATATAGAAGAACAAAGTTCAATATTTTTTTTAAAATCTGTTTCTCCATTAAATCTAAAAGAAAAGCCTCTGGCATCCATTTGCATAATTAATTTGAAAATTCTGTGAATTAAAATATATATATCTGATTCCTATATTTCTTAACTTTCTGACATGCCTACCAGAGATGATAAAAAGTACCTTCATTTCCAGCAAACATTAGATATACCCTAATACATCTTTGACCATTTTGTTGTTGTTGTTAATTGCAAAGTCGTGTCCAACCCATCGCAACCCCATGGACAACATTCGTCCAGGTATTCCTGTCCTCTACCATCTTCTGGAGTCCATTTAAGTTCCCGCCTACTGCTTCAGTGACTCCATCCAGCCATCTCATTTTCTGTCGTCCCCTTCTTCTATTGCCCTCAATCTTTCCCAGCATTAGGCCCTTCTCCAGTGAGTCCTTCCTTCTCATTAGGTGGCCAAACTTCAGGATCTGGCCTTCTAAAGAGCAGCCGGGATTGATCTCTTCTAGGACTGACCAGCCTGAATGCCTTGCAGTCCAAGGGACTCGCAGGAGTCTTCTCCAGCACCATAGTTTGACCATTTATCAGGTGTTAATTATCAATCATACATCATCTTATAAAAATTCTGTAATTCAGTGTAAATGTTAGTCCTTTACCCCACACATTATGTTATATTCACTTTTTTTACTCATTTGATCATATAATCTTTAATATATTGGTCCTCCATTATTATTTTCAATAATAATGTAATAAATGTTGATAATTAGTCCATAAATCTAATTTAAAAGTAATTTTTCTCATGACTAAAAATAGAAAAAAATCAGTGTAGGCAAACCATTGACAGATATCACCTTTTCTTGCCTATTCTTCTCTGATTTTTAACTTAGGTTCTCCATCAAAGAATGTAAATGGATTAACATACATCAACCAACTTTGTGTGGTTATCATTTCTGTTCTAAAAAAAAGTTTATTGTGATGATAACCATGATGGAATTTTAGGAGTCAATCTTTATATCTCTTCCAAATTTCATTGTAGCATGCTTAACAAAATGAATTTGAAAATCTGTGTTAACCTTTATCATACCATACATAGCCTTGCCACCTCAATCTTAAATCATGTCCTTCTAACTCCGGTAATTCCTCAGTCATCCGTATTTTCATCCATACCAGACAAGAAGCAGCAAAGTATTATTTTAAAGCAGATAGATAAATCAGTTAGTCCAATTCTTTCTTTAGTATCTTGCAGCCGTTTGTATTTAATTCTTGGGATTTCTCCCTGCCATACTATTTTAGAAATATATTTTTGCCATTGTTAAATGGTTTATCAGTAGTCAATATCAGTATTATCTGGAATAAAAATTACTTTCTGAATAACACATTCACTTTAATTACTGAAATTCTACTGAGCAATGACAATTGAAGTTTTCCCCACCTCCACAAGCCCTTTTTAATGTCAGTCCATACCTTGACATAAATATTCTGAAACAACATTCAGTTCATAACCCCAAATATTTACTTTTTCTCAATTTTAAAATTTGTCTTTTTGATCAGGATCTCTTGATGATGTACTGCAGGGATGTCAAACTGCAGCCCATGGGCCAGATGCATCATCCCAAAACCGTGCCCACCCCATTGCCGGCAATGGAGAAAAAGCTCCGATACGTTGCGCGACATCGCAAGTTTGACATGCCTGATGTACAGTGATATTTTTAATCAACATTTTTTGTTTTTTGATTATTTATTTTAAATCCTTTAGTTTCTTACTGAAAGTCTTATTCAAAGTCCTTTAGTTTCTTACCCAATGTTCTATATCATTCTTGGGTTTTTGTAGAATCAAAACTAAATCATCAGCAAGAGCCCTCAATGTATAAGCCTCTTTTTAAATTTTCAAGTCTGTTATTTTTTCATCCTGCCTCATATCTCTATTCAAAACTCTAGAACTAAAATAGAAAGCAGAGGTGACAAAAGACATACTTATCTTGTTTTATTCTGGACTTCACAAGGTTTAGTTAAGTCGCCATTGACAATAATATGTGCCTTTTGTGTTTATCGATTTAATCCCTTGAGGAAGGCTCATCATCTTTCTGGGAGTGCTCTATTTTTTCTTTTTTTTCTTTTAGTTTGACAGCCTTAGTTTATACAACACTATTTCATACTTTTTTTACTTAACTTTTTTGGATTATGGGCATTTAAGGAATGGATAACAATATGGGTCAACAGTATAAATCTTCCTGTTTTGCCTTTGGGCCTTTGCCACTACTGTCCCACTTTGTAAATTTGTCAGATTTAGCAGAACTATTAAGACAGGCTTTCAATTTGTCTCTTATATCAGGGAAAATGATGCCTAGCAGACCCTTGTCCATGTTGGCAGAAAATGTGTGAAGCAGAATATGAAGCACAAACTCTACCTTCTGGTTTGGTTGTGGCAAGAATGCTCATAGAGTCCCATTTTTTTCTCTCAATTCCATCTTATTTGTTTTACATCTCCTGCATCTGGGGCCCAACTATAGACTTCAGCCTCTATAATGATTTCTCAACCTCCATCCAAAGATCTGTTTCAGTCACTAAACTGTTGCATACAAATATCTCCCAAGACCTTTAAAAGGGCTAAAACTGTGTAACGATCAGCCAAGCACAAGACTTAGAACACTGTGCAAGAAAAGAAGACTCAATATCGTTTTTTCTGATAAGCTGTCTTTGTTATCTCCTCCCTCTATTGGATTCCTCAGTTCTGTGCAAGCATTATTTTGAGGCTGTAGTTCATAAAGTGAATTTCTTTTCCAGTCAGTATCTGAGACACAAATTAAAGATAGAATACCTCTTCACATGCTCCATCCTTTTCATTCTTCATCAAATATTAGTAGCAGATGCATTCGTCTCTGATTTCTAAAGCTTTAGAATTTTCGCAACTTATTTTACAACAATCCCCTATTGTCTTCATTCCACAAGTATTATAATTGTCTCTGCTGGGCAGAAGCTATTACTGTTTCTTTAAGTATTCATTTTGGGCCATTTTTCATGTCATTCACCTTCTGGTAAAATCCATAAAAGAAGGGTCATATATGTCATCATTCTTTAATCTTTAGATCCCCATCCTAGTGCACATAACCATGTAAGTAAGGAGATAACATAACTGCCAACCATCAGACATGTATGGCTTGGTACAAATAATTTTTGCAGGAAATGGCAATGCATTTCCTCATCTTCTAGAAAGACAAAGAAGTATGCAATTGTGTCTTGTTAGTTCAGCAAATTCATTGAAGCTACACTAAGAAGACAAGACTATTCGACCTTAGCTATCTTTCATGTTAATCAGATGATAATATTTATTTCCATTGAATGATATTAAGCAACACACAGAGCCCTTCCTAACCCTTTACCCTCCACAAATATCTTTTGAGGTACCTATGCCTTATTGTTGCTTACATAGTCTCAACCACTAAAGATGGAGACTTTTTATTTAAATTATTTAATTGATGACTGCCACTTAAAGAGCCATACTTACAAATTGTCAATCTGTTTTTTATTTTATAATTTGGCTTCCTATATGTAACCTTAGTTTTTATTAATTGTACTCCTTCTTAAAAGGCTTTCTTTCTCTCCGCTCTCTCCCTCCCCCTATTTATTTCTTGCTATATTTGAGTTTGTAATCTTTGTGAAAGGAGAATTAGACAGTGAATGTGACTGGGGAACCCATTTTAAAGTCTTGCCCAACTAATAACAAATCTTGATCTATTTGATTGAGTTTTCACAAAGGAATATGCAATGTAGATTACAAATGGAAGGAATTCATTTCACGGCTCAAAATGCAAAATATTGTAAAATCTCATTCCAGTTTTTAATGAAAAGATGGAAGTGCTGGTGTACTAAAGACGTAATTACTTATTGAGAAGTAATTGGCTTTGCTATTATTAAATAGGTATCCTCACTTGCAGAGCATTTGTTATAAAACAACTATGATATTGCAAAAGATGTGAAGCCTACAATTACAGGTAATTTCTTAAAAGGTGTAATACCCTCTTTTAGCTTAGTCAGTGAAGCTATTATAACACCATTCCTAGGCTAACAAGATGGAATATTTCTTTACCACTAACCTTTAGTGCTCATAATACATTATGACATCCATATGATAAGATGCTTTAAAGCATGACACTGGACTATTTATTTTTATAGCAGTGTGAAGTTTTGCGCTTTCTGGTTCAGTTCTGCTGCACACCACGTTCTGTACAAAGTATCCTGCACCCTTGACCCTTACAGACACCAACTGAAAGGTTTCTTGTTGAGATGGAAGAGGACTAATAAAAACTCTGGAACTTATTTTTTTAGGAGCTTTACATGAATTATAGGGTAGAAGAAGTAACCATCCTCTGTTGAGACTATTATAGTAATCAGCTGAGGCTGCCTCGTTGGAGATTACCAGTCCAACAGGGAGACATTTTGAATGGAGTGTTATATAGTGATATCATTCAGAGACAAAGAAGCAGAATAGCAGGTTGAAAGTGAAGCATTCCGTTTAAGAATAGACAAGTGTGAAATTCTAAGACTGAAATAATACAAGAAGTAAGGATGTATTCATTGAGCTGTCTAAGAAGTGATAAACCGATTTTGAACAGGATTTTAGTTGTGGGAGTATAAAGAAAAATCTGGAATCATCAGTTAAAAGTCTCCTTAGTAGCAAGTGTATGTCTCCCTCTGTGTGTGTATGCAAAGGAACATAGATTTTTTTATATTTGAAATAAACCAATAATATCACATACAAAAATACATACCAACAACTCATGTTTACACATATTGAAACACTATATTGTCAAAAGTGTTCCTTTGGTTTCTTTGATCAAGATAAAGCTAGCAATAGTTCTATGGTTTTCCTTATGCTGATTCGAAGCTAAACTTTCAGATTATTAATATATAGTTATTGATTTTAAGTGTGCAGCCTATTGTAACAAGATGATGTATACTAAGCCAAATTCAAAATGTTGTACCATGACATAAAACTCTGTACAGCTTGGAGCCTTGGTATTTAATACATGATCCTATCCTTTCTATACCAGTCTGGAAATTTCCAGTCTGGAAATTAAGTTGGAGTAGGGATGTCATCTAGAACAGCAATCTCCAATCTTTCTGGCTCTGCAGATTGGCAACAGCAGCAGAATGGGGTAAGGGATGGTTGAGCGCGCATGCCTGCTGCTTGCACAAATGGTTCCCAACGGGCCACGGATTGGTACCAGGCTGTAGACCAGGGATTGGGGACCTCTGATCTAGAAGATGCTTCACTTGATCATCACTCAATATTCAAAATGCAAGAGGGAACCTTTTTGATACAGAGATTTCAAATATGGGATTCCATCCCTTTCAGTTTTGTCTGTAAGTGCAATCAACTTTCTATATGAGGAGGTGGTATCAAAGGAGGAATCAGCCTATGTAGCTACAAATGAACTAAGTCCAAACCCCTCTTGAATTCAATTGATCTTAATCTAGCACCAAGATAGTGCTTACTTTTAGTTGAGTAGATTTTTGTGCATAGGCATAATTAGCAATAAATTGGAACTTCACATGTTGTCCTGATCTTTTGCCCAGACACTTTCACTAAAGACCTACTTTTATATACTAAATGCTGTATCATTTAGTATATTTCTGATACATGAACTTGTTTTATAATTATGGTTTTTGGAATTTAGCCTAACTCAAACCCTGGTTTATTTGGTTTACTTCACATTGGTTTGGGATTACTTTTTATGAAAAATGGGCTGAAAGTATTACTGGAAATAAATATTCAAAATATATTCCCAACACACTTAGCATCTCAATGATGCTATTATGATCTTGTGATGGGAGACAATTTACTTAAAAGAAATGGAGTATGAAGAGATATTTGCATTCATTTGTTTTAAATTATATCAATTCTCAAATAGTAGGATGTTTAGGCTATTGAAGTCTACCTATTTCTAGTATATATTCATACTACATAACACAGATTAGTGTTTCTCAAGACTGTACTTTCTAGATATTTTAGCATGTTGCTGTAAAAAATATAGAGTTGAAGTCCCAACATCTTGGGAAGAAGCCATGGAAGGAAAAGTTGCAATATATTTGGTTGTTCTTTAAAAGTGTTTGTGTACTTGCTTATGCTCTGAAAGAAATTATGTGGAAGCCTCTTTTTCCATCAAGATAAAACAGCCATGATTTTTTTTCAGCCTTTAGAAATAGAAAATAAGAAAGAGAGAGAGAAAGAGAAAGAAAGAAAGAAAGAAAGAAAGAAAGAAAGAAAGAAAGAAAGAAAGAAAGAAAGAAAAAAGAAAGAAAGAAAGATGCAGTTGCTTTAAGGAGACAAATCATGAAGTTTAATACTTTTCTTTCCCTTTTTCCAGAGTATAACATAAAATTTAAGCCTGAACAATAAACGGGCTTCATTGAGCTTACAATCAATTAATAAGTAAATTAATCAAGGCATATATAAATAATGGAACATATATCAATGATGGAATATACTATAAATGGTTTTTAAATGATTTATAATTGCTTACAATTATGGGTACAAATGAAACAATAGTTAATTTTGAACTTAGAACAAAATAGGCATTTGAAATGTGCCATAGAACATTTCCAGTTAACTCAGTGGAACAAAATTTATCTTGTCTTTGTTCTGTACTAAACCCAATATGTTTTGATCAACAGCTTTAGTCTTGTTTTCCATCCTAGGACTACAAGAATAACTGGGGTTCTTGACCATGTTGGATGTCTGTCATCAGAACTGCATAAACCGTATGACTTTTTGGAAACATTAACATCTATTTTTGGAATTATTGGGAACATCTTTGTTCTCACCCCTTAGAAAGATCTGTTGAGATAAGAATTCGTTATTAGGAAACCTTCAACAGAGGAGAATAAATAGAAGCCTTTTTGTTTCTTTAAATAAACCCTCCAAATAACTTATAGGACAAAGAGAGCAGCTAATCTTTTCAACATTTCTTTCAATTAGCATGTTCTAGTGAATAGTCTGAACACAAATAAAGCTGGCCTAAAAGTAAAGCCAATCAGACTTAAAATGTACTCCCTCTATTCCTGTGAGATAGTCTTCATTTTTTTAAAAAAGTCCCTGTGCAGGTTTTCTGTAAACAATGACATCCTACATCCTTGATGAGTTCAGTTAACAAATTTGGCATTCTTATGGTTTTTTTTTGCCAGCCTATCAAGCATTACCCCAGGAAAAAACCCAAATTGTTTTTTCCCGATATTTTCCCTTGACTTACAGAAGTTATTAGATAAAAAAAATGAAGAGGTGGTGGTTCTTCCTTACTCATGTTTAATGTTATTATATTAATAAGACAAACCAGTCACAAAATGTAGAAATATCAAAGCTCAACAAAGTATCTGCAGTGAAATGGAATTTCTGCATTTTTTTAATGCATGCTGATGCTCGACACCAAGTACCAAGCTTAACAAATGACCCAAACAAATACTATACTACAGTAGTTGTCTTAATATTTTAAGATTTTTTTTTGCAGCATTTACAACAATAGCGTGGGAAAAATGTATGTTAACAACAGCAACATTTTGTATCATATTCTGAAACTTTGAAATGGTCATTTCAAGATTGAAATGTTTTCAGGCTGGAAAGGTTTGCACCTCATAACTGTTTAAGAAATGATACAGGAGACTTAATGCTTAATGCTTCAGTTTGTGCTAGTTTAGAAGAGCCACACTGTTGCAGTGTTTGGCTTAGAAACTCAATTTGTTTTACAAAGATGCAACAAAGATGATTAGGGGACTGGAGGCTAAAACATATAAGGACCAGTTGCTGGAATTGTCTAGTTTAATGAAAAGTATGTCTAGTTTAATGAAAAGAAGGACGAGGGGGTGACATGATAGCAGTGCTCCAATATCTCAGAGGCTGCCACGTAGAGGAGGGAATCAAGTTATTCTCCAAAACACCAGAAGGCAGGACAAGAAGCAACGGTTGGAAACTGATCAAGGAGAGAAGCAACCTAGAACTAAGGAGAAATTTCCTGACAGTTAGAACAATTAATCAGTGGAACAACCTGCCTCCAGAAGCTGTGAATGCTCCAACACTGGAAGGTTTTAAGAAGAGACTGGACAGCCATTTGTCTGAAATGGTATAGGATTTCCTGCCTGAGCAGGGGGTTGGACTAGATAACCTCCAAGGTCCCTCCCAACATCATCATCATCATCATCATCCACAATATTTTTGAGTTATTTTGTGATTTAGCACATTAGGTGGATACAGGAAGAAAACAAATAAACAAGTTATGAACTCTGTTTATTTTTGTGACAGGTATTTTAAAATACTTGTCACCCTGTGAAAGACATAAACTATTACAAAAATGTTAAACCCATGCTCAACCATTTGAAGGTATTAACTGAATACTGTAAAGTGAGCAACAAACTGAATGAGGATGAAGAAATAGATTTCTGAATAGATGGACGTTGTGTAAACTGGTAGATTAAGGAATTAGTAAAATGTCTACTTCATTGGAAGAGGATGATATAGTTTAAAAGTTTTTCTAATTTCATATTTATCACTAGTCATGTAGTTTCGGTGACCCATGGTGATGCTCCTCAGTGACATGTGTCCTACAAGTTATGACCAATACTGGACAAAAGCAGTGCAGCCCCAATAGATAATACACCAGTAAGAATGACTTTGAAGATGACTTCAATATCAAGAAAAGAATACAAAAATGCATAGTGCATCTTTTACAATAAGGAATAGAAGTTCATCTGCATTAGATGGTCCTAAGGATATTGTACAATAGTTTGTATTATTATTATTTTTATATTAGTATGTTGATTGACCCTTTCCAGTCTGTTAGTCTCTGTGTCATTCTCCAAAATTGGTGGCAAAGTTTAGTTTTCTTCTTCTGTTGCTTGCTCTATTTCTATAGCCTTTTGATTTGGTAATAACTGAAATGATCTAGCTTCACCTAAAAGCACTTGCAATTGAAAAATACCTTCTAAGCTATCTTGAATGTTGACATCTCTAGTATTCAGAATACTCTTTCAGTCTTAATTTGATTTTTGTTTGGTTACTCTGTGAACATTGACATCATACCAATTTAAGGCTGAAGACTTCTGAATTCAGAGATCTTTTGGAATCTTCTTCCATTTCTGTTTCTGTCTTTGCTGTTTATAGATGAAAAACAACTGCATCTTGTGTCTTGTAATAGCTCTCTGAAATTCTTTGTTAAGATCATTTCTGAGATACATGCTTTCTTGTGTTTCACTTCTCTTTTTTTGGCAATTTCCACCATGTATTTTAACATCCAGTTTGCGTTCCTCTGTTTCTTGGACTTTGGTGATTTCTTTCCATATTCCTCCCTAACAATTTCTTTAGTTTCACTCCATAGTTTTCTGGTTCCTTATCAATGAAGTTCCAGATTTCAAAGCTGTTTATGATATTTTTATTGAAAATGGTGACAATATGCTGAAGATTGTGTAACTGAGACTAGTCAGCTTGTTTCTACCCCTTTTGCATAACTTGGAACTTGAACATGAACTGTTCAGTTCATGTGTGGTCAATTTATAGTGCAAATCTATGTAGTTTTCTTGATAAAATGCTGGAGAGGTTTACCATAGCTTCTCCCATGCAATATGAAATGATATCTTTGCTGTTGTCACTAAATGGCATGATCATCACTAAATGACCATCCATCTCCCATACCTACGTATATCACTGCAGCCAAATAAAGGTGGTCCCTTGGTTTAACTAGGCAATTAGAATACGTTGGATGACCTTCATGGGATTATATACTCTTTGGCATACATTCCCAGCAATGCCTCCCTATACCATGATGAGGCTACAGGACTTGAGAAGAGAGAGGAGCCATAGTTGATCTTGTTAAATATGCAGTCTGATCAGCCAATAGCTGCCTTTCTGAATCTAAATCTGAGTCCTTAGAAATGATTTCAACTATATCTCATCAGTTTCATTTGGAATTCTAGGAATTGCTGTCCAAAATAATTTTAGAGGCACTGGGGTTTTAGAAAGTTGCCCTACTGATAACAATTGTCATGCATATGTAATTACCCACTGAATTATTTCAAATATGATATGGTAACCTTTTAGTATACTATAAAATATTATATAAAATGCTATATATAATTTCACTATATAATTAATAATGTGTTTCTGTCCTTTGATGACATAAGGTTTCTTGAGGGCCCATGTGCTTCATATATATTAATTAAAGGTATTGTTGCAAGATGTGAGCTGTTACAAATAATGCTATTTTTTGTAATTGATGACTGATGATTTTGCAATGCTGACAGCATTCAAGTGATGCTCCAGATATTTTGGAATAGTACCCAAGACACCTATTATTATTGGTACTACCTTGCTTTCTTTTGCCCTACTTGTTCTGTTTCTACTTCTAGGTCTTTCTATTCTGTGATTTTGTCCAGTTCTTTCTCTTCTATTCTATTGTCCTCAGGTATTGCAATATCCACTATGTATCCAGACGTTTTTGTCTTTCTTGTTAAGTCTTGAGTGTTGTGTGGAAGAAGCTTGTCTGACTTCTAAATTCCAGACCGCTTTTTTATTTGCTATTACTTTGTCTATTTTGTGATCCCATCAGTTCTTGCTTACACATAAATGTTATTTGTTTCAGATCTTCCAATGCACCATTGTTGCTACTTTGTAATGCCACTGTTTGTAATCAGTCTATGCAAACTTTTTACAGCAGCTAATTAGGTGGTCCACTGTTTTTTCAGCTTCTTTGCACAATTTCACTTTGAATCATTTGATGATTTTTCAGTTCTAGCCTTGATTGCATTAGTTTGAATAGCTTGCTCTTGAGTAGCAAAATCAAGCTTTCAGTTTCTTTTTTTCAATTGTAAGCCATTGTCAGTTTTTACCTTTATGCACTTTCCCTTTCATCTTTTTAAGAAACTGACCATGTATTATTTTTCATTCTCAGCATTTTGTTATTGTTTTTATCACATTGCTTCATATTTATGTTTCATTTACTGTACATTCAATAAGTTCTAATTTTTAATTTGCATCACTTCTGGCAGTCTTTTATATAATCAGCCAATGAGTGCTTTTCTTCTTTGACAATTTCTTTGACTTGAAATAAATCTTTCCCCCCATTTCTGAAGTGCAGGTACAGTCTATCAATATCACTATGGGAATGTAATACACAGTGAATAGTAGTCATAAGCTTTCTTGTTTTGAGGTTCAAACAGTTACAGTAAGTTTAGCTTGTGTCCAGCTAATAATTCTAGCAGTGTATTATATCACAGCTTTGATTCAGGTATTGATGCTTTGAAGCTGTTTCCACCATACAGCTTTATCTTTAGCATTTTTTTCACACCTTGGATGTTTTCTTTCCTAATCTCATTTTAAATGTCTCCATGCTTGATGCTATCTAACTGTAAAAGACCCAGATACTTGTAGGCTTTATCCTGATGGCTCCAGAAGGTTTGACCATTTGACATTTCTATTTGTTTGTAATTTTATCCCAATTTGTTGTTACTATAGCACATTCATCTAAGATAAATTCTATTGTTATGCAGTATCTGTGCTAAAGATTCTTATGGTTTTTGTCAATGACTGGATTTCAATTTCTGATTTTTTTTTAATCATCATCATTATTACTTAAATGTCTATGCCATCTGACTCTCAGAGACTCTGGATTTTTTTTTTACAAATTATTTCAAACATGATAAACAAGATATTGAAAATGACAAGAAACAAAAAGAGTAAAGGTTGCAGTATAAGAAACAAAACAGCAAGAAAAGAAAAGAAAAGCAAGTTAAAAGGAGGCTTCAGTCACTCTGACCAAAGGTCTGGACAGAGCCATAAACACTTTTCTGGCTAAAATGTGGAGCTTTAGGTGAAATCTCTAGTTTCAGTTTGTCCCAACACTGCATGGATGGCTCACCTTTTGTTTAAAGGAGGAGTGGACCTACCTAAAAGTGGATCAGATATCAAGTCTTCTCTGAACCCGAAACAGCCCCAATGCCAAACCATTGGAGTCCACAATGGAATTTTTAAAGGAACAACTGGGAGCAGCATGAAAGATGAGCAACTTAGGCTGTTCTGTGAAATTGTTCTTTAATCTGTTTTGTTGACTATAATATGGGGGAAAACTGTAGAAATGCTCTTCTCATTAGATATTTTAGCATTTCAGGAACTACAGTAATGGAACATTTTATTTATAATAAGGAAGAATGTAAAAGAGCTCCTTGTGGCAAAGAAAGAAGCACAATGGCATTATAATGATACCTGTTTAGATAGGAAATTTGTGTTGGAAGCAGTTGCATTTAAGCACAAATGTTATAATTGGCTTTTCAAATGTTCTGGGGGTGATATGTTGCTGTAAATTCTATTTTGTATAATCTCAGATATATTTGTTTTAAAAAAAATCTTCCCAGTCCGTTGATACTTATAGGTATAGATAATCTGGAAATAGTTATTCAATGTTTATCAATATATGTTTTCTTTAAAAACGGGAAGATACATTGCTGCTTCAAATATCTCTTGCATGCTAACTCGTATATCTTAATGGAAATTCATTCTGCTTTATTATTTTGTGACAAATAATGGACCTAATGCTTAATGGCTTTCAACCACTTATGAGTGGCATCGCCTTTTCTCTCTCCTGCTTGTGCATGCACGCGTGTGCACGCTCTCTCTCTCTCTTGCAAAATATAAGACAAGGCCAAAGCTTAAATTAAAATCCTCAGGTTCTTATCTCCTTCCCACAGAAAAGCAAATCTGTGTTGAAAACCGTAAAATTAAGAGGAGAGGAAGGATAGCATAATTTAGCAAAAATCCATGCAGAAGATTCTGAGCTATATGACTGGAGGGATAGGTCAGACATTAAAATGATACTACTTGCTAATGCAAGTTCCTTAAGGTAGTGCTCAGGAAACAAGGGAAAGTATGCAAATAAAAAGTACCAGATTAAAAAAAAATGGCATTTTTATAGTGACAATAAAACATAGACTCTGATACTGTGTTTGAAATATGGTCTATCGTACAAATAATATATGATTTAAATAATGTCAATGAAAAAATATTCAATTTTTAGTTTCCACTATCTTATGAGTGGAGGTTTAATGAGCAATATCTGCATTTTGGAATGAATCTCTCTTCACTTCCCAGAAGCATATCCAACATGAATGTATATTTGTGATTATTTCAAAGAATGCTGAAAGGGTTTTACAGTGTTTTCAAATTATACTGAGATTTTTCTTGAGTGCAGAAAAGGGTGAATGAGCCAAAGAACATGTTTTAATAATGCAAATGAGTCTCAGACATATTTTTCATGTTTTGCATAGATGTATGTATGAAAAAAAAAGGGGATTACTGTGGTAACTCTAATACTTTTCAGCTTGAGGGGATTGTTGCACCCATCAACAGAATAGCTTGATTTCTTTCCATGCTTCAGAGAAGACTTCCTTTACCTTGACGATTGAATTCCATTTTGTAGCAAAAGCATTGCTTCTTTTTTAGGGAGACAGACAACACTATGCAGCTGATAACACCCCAATCGCCAAAAGCTAAGTAGGGTCAGATCAGGTTTGTATTTGGATGTAAGACCTAGGGCTGCAGAGTAGAAATTGGAAAGAATTGTAGAAGAATGCAAAAGCAAATTATTACATCATTAAAACTGCTAAGAAAACTGCTTGTTGTGGTAGCTACTAAGAATCAAGCTCCATTTGATGAAGTCTCTGTCTATTATGATCCCCAGATCTTTAGCACATTTCTTTTGTTAAATACGAGGCCAAACAAGTTGTTTGATTTTAGCATCAGACTTCTGTGATTCAGCATTGGTAGTATAAGACTGCACTACTATACTTACATGCTAACAAATGATATGTGTTTGGACATATTTAGGCTGAATAGGAATGTCTAAAACAGGAGCCTTCAGGATCTTAATATTTTTAAACCTTTGGTTTAAAATAATAATATAAAATAGCTTGGTGTGCTGTAAAGGAAAGTCTTTGGTATTGTCTTTATTTTCAAGAATATCTTTGACCCCTTTAGTAATCTTGTAGAGAATGAGAGTAGTGGATGGGTTGTCTCTTAGTGTTTTGTTTAGAAATGTTCTCAGATGCCCAGAAGAACACACAAAAGTAGAACTCATCACGGTAGGACTAGATGAAGTTACAAAATATCCTCAGATTTCTGGTAAATAAGCATTTTGTGGCCCGGATGCCATGATAAAACTATTTTTTACGTGTAGTTTCTAGCCTTTTGTAATTATTACTCCATGTTAGCTCTACAATGCATTATGGCTAGCCAAGTTTTGATATTCTCCTACCTGATTTTCGCCATCTCAAATGAGCAACATAGTGATGTGTCTGCCAGTCGCTGGCTACTTATCATGCAGATGGTGGGGAGGACTGTAAAATTTGATCAATGGCTATAGTTTTGAATTAGGTAGGTATAATCTGAGTTCACACATTGTCCTGAACCTAGCTTTGTTTGATTTTATTTTAACATGTTTTATATACGCAGTCATTGTATTATTAATGGCCTGGCAGTCTGGGTAAATCCAGTTTTTGTGGCTTATTTAACAAACCATTATTTGAATCTCCACCTACTGTGAGAGTTAGCATGTGTGAGTATTGATAGTTGTGAAACTGAGTTAAATTGTCCCCAATGAGGCAATTAAATATGCACTATTTTTTATTGGGCCTATTAGTTTAAGAAAAAACAAGTAAAAGAAAGAAATGCTACTCAAGCCTTTTGTTTTTGTTTGCAGTCCAACAAAGTCCCTGTGGTACAACCTTCCCATGCAGTACACCCTCTCACTCCACTCATCACCTACAGCGATGAACACTTTTCTCCAGGGACACATCCTTCACACCTCCCCTCAGATGTCAACACAAAACAAGGTGAGCTAATCCTTCCATTTGTACAATCATTGAAAGGAGAAATTTTTTCTTGTGTTTTCTTTTGAGAATCTCAGATGCTGAAAAGGATATTTTAATACTATCTTATAGCACTGCTGGATTCAAATATCTAGCTTTCTCCTTTTTTCTGATTACCTCTGTCCTGTTGCATTTGAAGTGGAGCCCAGAAATTCTAAAATATCTAAAGATTTGGGTCCCGTTAAAGGAAAAGACAATGCCACTGTTGTTTTCTATTACTAGCCATATGACATATTAAAGATTAAAATAAGCTTTCTTTAAAGAAATCTAAATTGCTTCCCTCTCATGTAATGTTATATTTGCAGTACAGGTATACCCAGTGGTTGGATTCAAATATGTGAACAACCGGTTCTTCAGCACTTGGAGATGGAGAATCCACCAATGGGTTAAGACTGTACTCCTGCCCAATCAGATCAAGTCAGCCAAAGCTGCCACGCCCGTCCTGGACCATAGAGATCCCAGATTTTGACTTGATCTGGCCCAGGACGGACATGCAGCGTGGCTCCTAGGCAGGTACAGTCTCCATTGGTGGATTCTCTCTTAAAGGGCAGTATAGACTTACTAACTTGTTAGAATTCTTTGAGGGTGTAAATAAATACATAGATAAAGGGGCCCCAGTTGATATTGTATATCTTGACTTTCAAAAGGCTTTTGACAAAGTGCCTCACCTAAGGCTCCTAAAAAAGCTCTTCAGCCACGGAATTAGAGGACAGGTCTTGTCCTGGATTGGTAACTGGCTAAATTGTAGGAAGCAAAGGGTGGCAATAAATGGACAAGTCTCTGGATGGAAAGAAGTGAGAAGTGGTGTACCCCAAGGTTCATTTTTGGGACCTTTACTTTTTAATTTATTCATCAATGATCTGGATGTAGAAGTAAATAGTGAGGTAGCAAAGTTTGCTGATGACACTAAATTGTTCCAGGTTGTGAAAAGTGAAACTGATTGTCGGGAGCTCCAGAAGGATCTCTCGAAATTGTGTGAGTGGGCAACAAAGTGGCAAATGCATTTTAACCTAAACAAGTGCAAAGTTATGCACATCGGGGCAAAGAACCCCAATTATACTTACCAACTGATGGGGACCAAACTTTCTGAGACAACCCAAGAAAGGGATCTTGGGGTTTTGGTGGACAGCTAGATGAAGATGTCAACCCAATGCGCAGCAGCAGTAAAAAAAGCAAATTCCATGCTTGGCATGATTAGGAAGGGAATCGAAAATAAGCCAGCAAGTGTTGTATTGCCTCTGTACAAATCGATGGTGAGACCACACTTGGAGTACTGTGTACAGTTCTGGTCACCGCACCTCAAGAAGGATATAATGGAACTGGAAAAGGTGCAAAAAAGGGCAACAAGAATGATCAAGGAAATGGAGCACTTCTTTTATTAAACCAGATTGCAACGCCTTGGTCTCTTCAGCCTTGAAAGACGGCGTTTAAGGGGTGACTTGATCGAAGTGTATAAAATCATGCATGGGATAGAAAAGGTGGATAGAGAAAAATTCTTTTCTCTATCACACAATACTAGGACAAGGGGGCACTCCCTAAAGCTCATAGGTAAGAAAGTGAGGACAAATAAAGGGAAATATTTCTTCACCCAAAGGGTCGTTGGTTTATGGAATTCACTTCCAGAAAAGGTTGTGACAGCTGTCAGCCTTGATAGCTTCAAGGCAGGGTTAGACAGATTCATGGATGCCAAGTATATCGGTGGTTATTAAAACGGATGTCCATGTGCCGCCTCTGTTGGTTGAGGCAGGCGGGATTCCCTTGAGTACCATTTGTTGGGGGTCAAGGGAAAGGGAGGGTTTTGCCTTCTCTTTCTGCTCAAGATCCCCATGAACAATTGGTGGGCCACTGTGTGACAGAGAATGCTGGACTCGATGGGCTTTGGCCTGATTCAGCATGGCTTTTCTTATATTCTTATGTTCTTAAGAGCATTGGAGACTTGCTCCCAGCTCTCTTAACTAAGGGAATCTAGGCATCTAGCTTTTCTACAAGGAAGGGGCTCCTTCCTTCCACTCCCCCCCCTCCCCCCACATTTCAAGTTTAACTCCAAGCGATCGGGGCTAACGTCTGTTAGCCCAGCCAGCTGAGTTTTCTCAGTCAAGCAGCCAAACTCAGCTCACCTCCAGGATCGCGGGGAAACAGCTAGAGCTCCATGGAGCCCAGAGGAGGCTGTCGTTCGGAGCAAGGCAAGGGGGGAGGCACACATGCGCGCGTGCGCGGCAGCGCAACTTGAGGTAGGCCTAAATTGCCGGGAGGGCCTTAGCGAGCGCCGAAACCAGCGCTGATCTGGAGCCCCCTGTCGTGTTCCAGTGCTATCAGATAATGGAGGAGGCTTTTCTAGCCCCAACAGGAGCCTTGCCATCCTCATCAGGACAACCTGGTCTGGAAGGCATTGACAAGATGGCAGCCAAATCTAAGGTCAGATCTGCCACCAAGATTTCCAAAAGGTCAGACAAGCAGGACAAGAGGAGGCAGCAGGCCTTGGAAAAGGAATTCACCAAGGTGCAGAAAAGAGCCAGGTTTGCGTCCCAGCCCGAAGGCCTAGCTTTAGAGCTACCACTTGGCCCATCAGTCTCTCCCCAGGGGATTTGGTCAACGGGGGAAACCCCGCACTCTCCCGCACAGTATGGCACAGGCGAGCTCCTCTCCGTGGCCCAAGCCCCAGCTGCATGGGTGCCTCAAGAGACCCCCAAGGCCACATTCATCCCCACAGCGGCGGGGCTCTGCCCGAGCGAGCAGACTACCTTCCCGATGGAAGAACGCCTAGCCCTACTGATTGCTCAGGCAGTAGATCAAGCCCTGGATGCCAGGGCCCAGACCGCCAGACTGGTGGCCACCTCTCACAGGCACATCCAACAGCCTGAGATGGAGGCCTACGATAGCCCTTCCTCCCCTTCTGAGTCTCTAGCGTCTGAAGACTCCTATCTCGATCAGCTGTCCACAGAACAGGGAATACTAATGTCCGAGGAGGAGGAGGAGTCACCAGAGGCCCCTTCCTTTGGGGCCCTGTTCAACCCCTCCTTCTTCATTACCTTGCTACGCAAGGCCACATCCACCGCTCACCTGGGACCTGAGCTTCCCACGACAACACCCCCGATCCACAGGATTTGGAGGCGGACCCTAACTTCGTAGAACCGGTCGCGATGCAACACCGCATCCCTTGCCCCTCCCTGTTCCTGAACGCAATCAGGAAACAATGGGCATCACCGGCCTCTCTTCCCATTCCGGGTAACACAGACAAGAAACTGTACAGTGTAGCCAAGAAATTGGAAGAGACATTAGAAGTGCCTACGGTGGATGAGTCCCTAGGGCCCCTAGTATCATCCACAGCCATTTCTGGGGACTTTTCTGAGGCCCTTAAAGCTGAGGATCACAAGTGCGAGTCCACCTATCGCAGAACGCACCAAGCATCCGCATGGGCGATCAGAGCGGCAACCTCCACTTCCTTCTTTAGCAGGGCCTCCCTCTGTTGGCTCCAGCAGCTACAAGCCCGGATCCCAGCGGAGGATATCCGGACACATCAAAACCTTAGTAAGGTGGTGGCGGCCACGGAGTACACTGCAGATGCGACCCTCCAGGCCGCCAGGTTTTCCTCCAGGGCTGTGGCGTCCAGCATCACTGGCCGACGTATGCTCTGGCTGAAGCATTGGCAAGCCGATACAAAATCCAAATGGAAGCTAGCAGCGGCTCAATATCAGGGAGGCAAGTTATTTGGGGACGCCTTGAATCCCTACGTAACCGAAAACAAGGACAAACGTAAGGTCCTTAATCACCTGCTCAAAAAACAGGACAAGTGCTCCGGATTCTATCCACGACGGCAGTCCTTTCGGGCGGGAGCTAGATATAGTTACCCCCAGACCTTCCAATCCTTCCCGGCCAGGCAGGACAGGTAAGAGAGACAGGCTGATAGGCAAGCCCCCAGACCCAGACAGCAACCCCAGGGGAAGCGCCCCTTTCGAGGGAACAACAGGCCATTCCGGTGCACCAGATGACACCCTTCCAACACCTCCCATAGGGGGCAGGCTCTCTTTGTTTGCCCACCAGTGGGAGGCCACCACCACGGACGCATGGGTGCTCAGCACCATCTGTCACGGTCTCGCCTTGGAATTCGTCACCAACCCCCCAAACCGGTTCCTCTCTTGCCCATACCCCCGGAACCGAACAAAGAAGGGGTTGATGAACGAAGCAGTTCATCATCTACTTCGCATACGGGCCATAGAACCGGTACCGCTGGGCCAGAGAGGTCAAGGATTCTACTCCATCCTCTTCGTCGTCCCAAAGGCGTCAGGGGGATGGAGAGCCATTCTAGACCTCAAGGGATTGAACTATCATCTTGCATACCGCAAATTCAAGATGCAAACGCTCCGTTCCATCCTAGGAAGCATAAGAAAGGGGGACCTCCTGACGTCTATCGACCTCACAGAGGCGTATCTCCATATCCCGATCTCCCTGGCCCACCAGTGGTTCCTACAGTTCGCCTACAAGGGACGCCATTTTCAGTACAGGGCACTCCCATTCGGCCTGCATCGGCCCCCAGGGTGTTCACCAAGATCCTGGCGGTTCTAGCAGCACACCTGAGAATGATACTGATCAGAGTCCAATGCTATTTGGACGACATACTAATCCAGTCCACATCCACAGAGTCCGCTCTGTTGGATCTAGACCGGGTGGTAGAGCTGCTTCAGAACTACGGATTCTTGATAAACTTCCCCAAGAGCCACCTGGTTCCTTCAACAAGATTACTACACCTCGGTGCCATCACAGACACCGTGGAGTGCACGGTATACCTATCCCCAGAGCGCCGGGACAGCATAAGAGAGTCAGTCTTCCGGATTCACAGAAGTCGGTCCGTAGTGTGGGCCACTCTCTCCCAACTGTTAGGGAAGATGATTTCGGCCATTGCCATAGTACCGTGGTCCATGCTCCACACCAGGGAGCTGCAATGGTTCATGCTCCCCTTCTAGAGGCGGAACCTCAGCGCCTCCCATCAAAAAGTACAACCCCCGCCACAGGTACTGCGATCCCTCAAGTGGTGGCTATCACCAGCCACACGCAGAGGGTCAGGCTTCAAGGAGCCGGACCAGATAGTGCTCACGACGGACACCAGCCTGTTCGGCTGGGGAGCACATCTCGACTCACAGTGGACACAGGGCCGGTGGTCCAGTTCGGACCTCCAACACAACATAAACTGGCTCGAGCTACGGGCCATCCACCTAGCCCTTTCGAAGCCGAGTGGCACGCCACCATGTCCTGGTCCTCACGGACAATGTGGCAGCCAAGGCTCACATAAACCGACAGGGAGGCACCGGTCCCGGAGCCTCCTGGCCGAGGCTCTCCTACTGGGAACCTGGGGAGAACACAATCTAGCCTCCATCAAGGCCGAGCACATATCAGGGGAAGCGAACACTCAGGCCGACTACCTGAGCAGGACAATTGTGGATCACTCGGAGTGGAGCATTCACCTGAGGATCTTCAAGGAAATTTGTCACCGTTTCGGGCTACCGCAGGTGGACCTCTTTGCATCCCTCCTCAATGCTCAGCTGCCTCGCTTCTTCACCTGGTTTCCATCCACAGGGGCAGAGCAGACGGATGCTCTTCGGAGCCTGTGGCCCCAAGGTCTGCTTTACACCTTTCCCCCTCTACCTCTCCTCCCGGCGGTAATACGCAAACTTCTCTGGGAAAGGGCGGAGGTACTCCTAGTGGCCCCTCACTGGCCAAGGAGACCGTGGTTTGCTGACCTGATGAGTCTCTCCCTCGAAGAGCCGTGGAGGATTCCTCCGGAACAGATCTCACTCAACCAGGGAGTCATTCTTCATCCAGACCCCCAGTGGCTCCAGTTAGCCGTCTGGCACTTGAGCGCTCGATCTTAGCAGGGGAGCTTTGTTCCCCAGGAGTCATCACGATAATTCAGGCGTCTCGCCGCCCTTCCACCAATCGCATCTACGAGGCCACGTGGAAGAATTTCCGATTATGGTGCTCCGGCCGACAGTTGCCGCTCTTTCCCATATCTTGGACTACTTATTAGCCGGTCTGGACAGGGGCTTGGCCCCAAACACATTGTGCAGATAGGTTGCAGCGCTGGCAACGGTCCTCACATGCGACCCAGCTGGAACCCTGAGCCATCACCCCTTAGTCCGATCATTCCTTAAAGGGGCCTCCAACACCAGACCCCCAGCCGTGCACAGGTACCCTTCGTGGGAATTACCACGGGTCCTTCGGGCCCTCTCTAGGCGGCCATTCAAGCCCCTAACGACATGCGACGTACGGCACCTGTCCCACAAAGTGGCATTCCTGGTGGCAATCATGTCCGCACGGTGCATCTCCAAACTGGCAGCGCTCTCAGTCAGAGAGGACCTGTGCGTATTCCATCGGGACAGAGTGATCCTTCGACTCGACCCCACTTTCGTACCGAAGGTGAATTCCCTATTCCATAGGTCACAGGACATAGTATTACCAGATTTTTGCCCCAACCCATCGTACGCTCGGGAATGACAATGGCATAGCTTGGACGTCCGTAGAACGCTTAGGTACTATATTTTGCGGACAGCGGAATTCCGCAAATCTGAAGCCCTGTTCATATCCTTCCATTCCCCCTCCAAAGGTCAGAAGGTCTCCTCTTCCACAATTGGCAGGTGGATCAGGGCATGCATTGCTGGGGCATACCAGGCTGAAACATTGCCAGCCCCACGAGGGGTCACGGCTCATTCCACACGAAGTGCAGCTACTTCTGCGGCTTGGTCCAGACAGGCGTCTATTGAGGAAGTATGCAGGGCAGCCACATGGGCCTCACCATCCCCTTTCATTCGGCACTACAAAATTGATAGGTTTGCCTCGGCTGAGGCTTCCTTTGGCAGGAGAGTTCTCCAACAGGTTATTCACCAAAGTGCCACACCGGACCAGTCTGCTTCCTACCCTCAGGGACAGTAGGCTTTGGTATATCCCATTGGTGGATTCTCCATCTCCAAGTGCTGGAGAAGGGGTGTTGTCTTACCTGAACGCCTTTTCTCAGCACGGAGATGGAGAATCCACTCCCACCCTAGTAGGTCACTTGGGCCTAGGGTTAGCTTTAGTTGGAGGAGCCACAATGCCGTGCTGTCAATCAAGGGCTATGCTTGCGTGAAAACTGGGATCTCTATGGTCCAGGACGGGCGTGGCAGCTTTGGCTGACTTGATCTGATTGGGCAGGAGTACAGTCTTAACCCATTGGTGGATTCTCCATCTCCGTGCTGAGAAAAGGCGTTCAGGTAAGACAACGCCCCTTCTCTGTGTGGATGCCACTTCCGGAAGTCCATTCTGGGCCTGGGCAACAAAAAATTAGCTACCGGTTCTGCTGAAGTGGTGCGAACCAGCTGAATCCCACCACAGGGTATACCTCATTCAGCTACTATAATTGGGAACGGCAACTTGGTCTTGGGAGTGGCACGGTAGTTTGGCGGTTAAGGAGCTAGGCTTGTTGGCTGGAAAGCTGGCAGCCCAGGTTCAACACCTGAGCGCCACATGATTGGGTGAGCTCCCGTCCTCACCTCAGCTTCTGCCAACCTAGCAGTTCAAAAGCATGCAAATGCGAGTAGATTAAATAGGTACCACTTTGGTAAGAAGGTAACAGTGCTCTGTGACATCATGCTGGCTACATTGCTGCAAAAATGTCTTTGGACAGCACTGGTTCAATGGCTTTGAAACAGAGATGAGCAGTGTCCCCTATAGTCGGCAATAACTGGCAGAGTAAAATCCTTTACTTCTTTACCTTTTTAAAAAAAACTTGGTCATTCACCAAAGTGGTTGCAAAGTGAAACTGTTGACTGTGCTTATGATCATACCTCAGCTTTTTTTTTGCTGTACGGATACAAAGATCATAAATGCAAGGATTGGTCACCAAGTTTTCTTTTTTATCATTGTTGTAACTGCAAATGGTCCCTAAATGAGGCAGTTGCTAAATAAGGACTACTTGAACCTGACTAGACTAATTTTTATTTGCTCTCGGGCACTTTTGTAAAATCAGTTTGACCATATGCTTTAAAAAATACCTAATTTCTATTTTCTAATATAATTATATCAGTAAGTAGCCATTTGAATTATATCCAAAAGTATATTTATATCAGCTTCACATCTCTGTGGGTAATATAGCATGCCAATTGCCTATTGATAGCCAAAAACTTAATGGGTGTTTTTAGTCATCCTTGTGAAATACTATTATGAAACACTGTTGGCTAAAATGAGAAACCATGCAGTGATCAATAATGATTTGTTTACCTTGCTTCTCTTGCTTTGCAAACCTCAGTCCAGATGTAAAAGTTTCTCTATTTAAGGTCATCTAATCATTGTGCTGTATCTCTGTAGACTTTATAACTTTTATAAAATAAAGTAGAACCCTCCAGTGAGGTATTTAGCATAATCAAAAAACAATGCCTCAATTTTTTTCTATATATCTTAATCAAGCCATCATTGTTTTTAATAGTTGTCCTGTGTTCTTATCTCTGTATTTAACTCCTTCATGTCACTTCCTTCTCATTCATTCTATCCATGAACAAACCATAAATGGCATAGGGCCGTGGTGGCAAACCTATGGCACGCATGCCACAGGTGGCACGCAGAGCCCTCTCTGTGGGTACACATGCCATCACCCCAGTCCTAGGCCTTCAGCTGGGTTTTATAAAAGCTTTTCGCTTTAGGCCTCCACCACCGTGTGCAAAAAAAAAGAAAGGTTCAATCAATCAATCAATTTCAACTTCTCACAGGAAAAAAAAAGATCTCGCAAAGTTGGAATTGATTGAACTTTTTAGTCCCACCCAGTCTGCCGTTACCACCGCAAACATGCCCACCCAATGGGCCATGCCCACCTGGCAGCCGATGATACATAAGTGGGTTTTGGGTTACAGTTTGGGCACTTGGTCTCTAAAAGGTTCGCCATCACTGGCATAGGGTTTCCTGCCTGAGCAAGGGGTTGGACTAGAAGACCTCCAAGGTCCCTTTCAATTCTATTTTTTATTTTTATTTTTTAAATAATAATAATAATTATCATTATTATTATTATATTTGAAGAGACATACCTTGATCAAGAGAAGTTGATGCCCTAATAATTTAGATTTTCAAATAACAAGCCTGTATTTTTCCTATAACATTACTGCCTCTCTGGAAACTGAAAGAGAAAGATGATACCCTTTAAAGTAAATATTCTCAGTTATATGAAACGTGATGGTTTTATAACTCTAAGTGTGTACAAACTAGTGTGCAGTTTTATCATCATTCTAGCCCAGTGGTTCTCAACCTTGGGGTCGCGCGACCATTTCGCGGGGGTCGCCGGGCATCGCCGGCCGCCATTTTGTTTTTTTTATTTTTATTTTTTTATTTTTTTATTTTTTTATTTATTTTTTATTTTTTTTATTTTTTTGGGTGCGCGCGCGCCGCACATGCTCAGATCTGCCTGTCGCGCTGGAAAAAAAATTAAAAAAATAAAAAAATAAAAAAAAACAAAAACAAAAAAACAAAAAACAAAATAGCGGACCGCGACGGGCGGATCCGCGCATGCGCGGCGCGTGCGATGGGCTGATCCGCGCAGGTGCAGATCCGCCCGTCGCGGCCGCCATTTTGTTTTTTTTTTTAAATTAAAAAAAAAATAAAAAAACCAAAATGGCGGCCTGCGACCGGCAGATGCACGCATGCGTGGCGCGTGCGACGGGCCGATCCGCACATGCGCAGATCCGCCCATCGCGGCCGCCATATTTTTTTTGGATTTTTTAAAATGTTTTTTAAAAAAAAATAAAAAAAAACAAAATGGCGGCCCGCGACGGGCGGATGCACGCATGCGTTGCGCGTGCGATGGGCCGATCTGCGCATGCGCAGATCCACCCGTCGCGGCCGCCATTTTTTAATTTTTTTAAATTTTTGTTTAATTTTTTTTTGGCGCGCGCGCGCCCGGGTCGGGGTCGCGGCGCGCATGGGCGGGGCAAGTGGGGTCTCAACCTGAGAAAGGTTGAGAACCACTGTTCTAGCCATTATCTATCTACTGCAGGATAAAGGCCTCGTCCGCATGTTTCCAACCAATACATCCTGAGCTTTCTTCGGCCAGTTGGGCCCACAATACTTGCTGATGTTGTCGATCCATCTTGTTTTAGGTCTCTTTCGTGGATGCTTTTTATCAAGTGGGATCCATTCTGCTTTGGTCCACCTGCCATGAGTTTGTCTTGCTATGTGACCAGCCCGTTTCCATTTCAATTCTTTTACTCTCTTGATATCGTATACTTTTGTTTGTTCTCTAATCCAGTGGTTCTCAACCTTGGGGTCGCGACCCCATTGGGGTCGCGCGACCATTTCGCGGGGGTCGCCGGGCATCGCCGGCCGCCATTTTGTTTTTTTTTATTTTTATTTTTTTTATTTTTTTATTTTTTTTTATTTTTTTTATTTTTTTTATTTTTTTTGGGTGCGCGCGCGCCGCACATGCTCAGATCTGCCTGTCGCGCTGGAAAAAAAAATTAAAAAAAATTAAAAAATAAAAAATAAAAAAAACAAAATGGCGGACCGCGACGGGCGGATCCGCGCATGCGTGGCGCGTGCGACGGGCCGATCCGCGCAGGCGCAGATCCGCCCGTCGCGGCCGCCATTTTTTTTTTTTTAAATTTAAAAAAAAAATAAAAAAAACAAAATGGCGGCCTGCGACCGGCGGATGCACACATGCGTGGCGCGTGCGACGGGCCGATCCGCACATGCGCAGATCCGCCCATCGCGGCCGCTATTTTTTTTTTTGGATTTTTTAAAATGTTTAAAAAAAAAATAAAAAAAACAAAATGGCGGCCCGCGACGGGTGGATGCGCGCATGCGTGGCGCGTGCGATGGGCCGATCTGCGCATGCGCAGATCCACCCGTCGCGGCCGCCATTTTTTTATTTTTTTAAATTTTTGTTTAATTTTTTTTGGCGCGCGCGCGCCCGGGTCAGGGTCACGGCGCGCATGGGCGGGGCAAGTGGGGTCTCAACCTGAGAAAGGTTGAGAACCACTGCTCTAATCCATTTGCAGGTCTTTCTATCTTGTCTTTTAATGCCGAGCATGTATCTGTCCATGGCTTTTTGTGCCGCTCGTAGCTTTTGTGTTGATTGTGAATTTAGTGTCCATGTTTCACCAGCGTATGGTAGAACAGGTAGCATATGTATGTATCTTTATAGCTCTTTTGGGTCTTGTGAGAGGAGAACAACGTCATCTGCAAATCTTAAGTGATTTAAATAGATGTCATTGATTTTTATTCCATCTTTTGCCCAGTCTAGTTTGCAAAATACTTCTTCAAGGCAGGCTGAGAAAAGGATAGGTGATATTTGTATTGTCTTGTCGTACACCTATGTTCATTTCCACTTTAAGATCATGAAGGCAAATTGTCACCACTGTTTTTTCATAAATTGATTGTAGTAAGTTATATAACTGAGAATATTTACTTTATTTACTTTAAATAGTATCATCTTTCTCTTTCGGGTACTTATTTAGATATATCTTTTTTTCTTTTTTGAACCTTGAGTATATGCAATTTTTGATAATTTTTGAGATCTATAGACTGGGTTTTCAAACTCTGATCTCTGGTTTCCATAAGCATTTGATGAAGTTTCAAACTCTAAGGGCAAAACAAAAATCACTTGAATGCAGCAGTTTTTATCTTAGTAGAAGTTTCCTCTTGATCAGGGGTCCTAGAATTAAAAAAAATGAAAAGCTTTTTCTGAGTAACATGTTAAAGAGATCTTTTATTAATGCATTTAAGTAGTTAAATAATATGTTACAGAATGATCCACTATAGGTAGACTTTATCTACTAAGTTTTGGGAACCAGTATATTTGTACCTTTTTTTTTTGTATATCCATAGTTTGGGTCTTGTTTTTTTATTATTTTATGCATACATAAATGTCAGATGAGCTTTGTGTATGTATTAATTACATTTTTTAAGGATTAGGATTAGGAGTCTATGAAATGTATTTGCACCTGTTTCTCCTTGATCAGTCATGGTGAATCTTGCTAGGTAAGCTCAGTCACAAATGGCTCCCCTGCAACAGCTGGCCTTTATTGGACCAGTCTACTCAGTTGGTGATGGAGGAAGTCCTTAGTGGCTTACACTGACTTCTCTATTCCATGGGAGTGAAAGGGCTTCTTAATTGTTAATGCTGCCTGCAAACCACTTCAAATTCATTCCACTGATGGTGCTTGTGGTTGGGGAGTTTTGCAAACCCTCTAATCATTGTTTGTGGCCAGGTTTCCTTCTATGATCAAGAAGAAGATGCTAATGGGAGAAAGGAGAGAGACGTAATCATACCGGTAGAAGAAAAAGTTTTAGTTTCCACAATCTAGTCCTTCAATTCCCTTAGATTACTGGAAGAGACTATTCACAAATAATTAAAGCCATCGGTATTGGTTTATTCTCTAATCAAGAAACTATATTTTGCAAAATCAAAATGATTGAGGTCAGAAAGGATGCTTAGCGAAGAATTCTCAAGGTTTACCATTACCCTCTCAAATGAAAAAAAAAAAGAATATATGTGTCTTTCCATGGAAAAAAATGTAATGGTTTCTTTAGTGCCTGGCTTAGGCAAAAAATAAATAACCCACTTATTTTTAATAATTAAATTTTACTCTGTGTGTCAGGTAAAACAATAATATATTTCTGCAACTTTAAAAATTAAAGCATTTAATAGAATAAAAAAAGAATGAATCATCACATATTTTAAATGAAAAAAAATAATCTTATTTTTGCATATTTTCTGAAAAAAGGGAAATTATTTTTAAGACAGTTACTCTTTTTTTTCTCATTCCTCATGTAGTTATCATTTATACCTCATGATCTTTATAGCAACAACCAAAGAAAACCCTAATTTGCATAAATAGCATGTTGCAAATGGAATCTTTATGGTCATAGCTTTCTCACCTTATTCTCTTCTCATTTATTTGTTGTTCTCATATTGTGCACTGATCCTAAGAAGACATTTTGGGAAAAGGAGAGTTTTGTCCATTTTAACTGCATTAAAACCCACAAAATACAGTACTTTGATCAAAGCAAATTAAGAATGTTTGATCAACAATTTTAATATAATGATGGATTTTATCAGGTATTTCAAAATGTGTCCTACTGGTTGAAGAGTATAATATTGCTCATGGAACTCTTCTATCCTTGTTAAGCAAAGGAACAAGGTGGAAAACCAATTCATAAGTGAGTAAAATTTATAGATCTGAGCTCAACTAATATGCCCAGAGTGACTTGGAATGGTGATTGTGACCCCTCTCAAAGTTACTTGCAATTCCCGTGGCCATGTCATTGCTAAGCCAGAAACAAAGCAAACTACGCTGTGGTTTAGTGCAATACATAAAACTAGCTATCATCTAATGTGCATGAAAATAGTGAGAGGTGTTTCAATTCTCAGGATGAAGAAGCAAAGTGGAAGAACTGAAATAGGCATACCGTATTATTTCAAATTATTTAGATAATCCAAGTTCTACAATTTTCTGGCTGTTTTTCTTAAAATGCTGAGATTGTTTTAGCTATTACCTCTTGGTAACTTAGACTGGTATTGTGCTGAAAGCTCAAAGTAGATAGGAATAGTGTCACATGATGCCTTATCTTGGCTGATAATGTGAAACTAAAGCGTATGCATGCAAACAATCCTCCAAGCAGTTATGATCTTTAATCATATTATTTCCTGGCACATGAAGGAGTGCTTTTATTTAGCTCTATTTCCTGGAGATGCCTAGAGTGATTCTTGGTAGGTACAGTAGAAAAGTACTATGGAACAGATAATTTGTCTATATGCTTCAATAGTATCTGTGTTTACTATATAGTATTCTGCCCATATGCCTTACTGTAAAACAAATTTTTTAAATCTTCTCTTAAACATAACCCTACGAACCATCAGTGACATTATAGTCTTTTTGTTAAGAATTAAGTCTTTTTTAGCTCACATATGTCTTTAAAGTTAGTTTATATAGTGAGATCCCAAGGAAAATAATGCATGTTTTGTTTGTAGGCGATTTAGTAAATAGTGAAGGAGCTTTATAAATGTAGTAAAATAAGATTCACCATTAATATGATGAATTTATTGCTCCTTGCTACTTTGTGTATGTGTGAGTATGAGCTTAGCTACTAAATGCAGACAAGTAGTTTTGAACATTTCCTGTATAGCTAAATGGATGACTGGTAAAGTGAACCAGATGCTTATATAAGACAACTGCAAGAAGAATGAAGTTCTCATTAATTGCAAGTTTTTAATTGAATTTTACACTATAGTTGGTCCTTCTAAACCAGGGGTGTCAAACTGCCAGCCTGTGGGCCGGTTTCATCATACCGAAGCCACGCCTACCCCATTGCCGGCAGTGCAAAAAGAGTCGGGATATGTCATGACACGTCACGTGATGTGGCGAGTTTGACACCCGTGTTCTAAACAGTCTGATCACTTGTCTCTCTTATTATTTAGAATAGAGGACTTATATATAAAATAAGACATTTTTTTTGTTTATTTTGCTTCTTCCTTAATACACTAAATCTATCAATATCTTTATGGTCTTTGTGACTATCATATCTCCTTGGGATACGAGATTTAGATAGAGCATGAAAACCATAGGACTCATCTGGGATTTGGATTACTTTTAATCCTTAAGGTGGTTTTTAGAATGTGTAGAATGTTTTTTTTACACTTTTGAGTGTGTGAATTGATGGATCATTTCCAGTGAGACTTCCTTGCTCTATTCCAAAAATATTAACTACTACAAGAGTGACCTTGGCACCCAAGAGTCGACATGATGAGGAGCTTAGCCAGAGCTGAAGTGAGACTCAGAAGGTAAATGAATCATATCAAGTATGACCATTGCAGGCCTGAAAATGATTTTTAATTAACCACTGATCCTCAGTGGCAGCAAGTTCATAAAAGCTGTACATCTCAAGAGAACCATATAAAATGTATAAGCAGCAATTTACAAAATCTAATAAGTCTTTTTGAAACTGCTGCTTTCATTCATCCCCTAGCCTTTTCTTATATTTTTAGCTGCCCAATGATTTCTCAAGACTTAATCTATTAAAGTCACACAAACTCTACTACTTTATCATTTGTGTATCATATAACTTCTTCCTTTTTTTCTTTTTAAATCAGAGAGACAATCAATCAAGAAATGTAAAAACTACGAGTCTTGTAGCATAAGCTTTTCTGGGCCAGACCCTACTCCATCAGATACATGAAGCAGTCACCTAATGGGTAGGTATATATATCCTAGTACAGAGAGAAGGAAATTAATATCTATAGGGAGAAGAGTAGGGGGAGAGGCCCAGTGGTCAAGCAATGAAAGAGGGGGTGGGCAGTGTAATCACAATGCCATGCAGAGCGCAACTGATTACTCAATGCAATCCAATTTTACACAAGCATAAATTTTTAAAACTGGAGTCTTACATAAAGACCTACTTTTCTGCAAGGTTGCAACTAGCAACTTATTTCCAGTCAACAGAATCCATTTATATTTTGTTTATGTATTTTTCAACAGAATAGAAGAATTTGTAAAAATTACTGCATAACATTACACACTTGCCTCTCAAACAGTTCATTAATGTTAGATTTTAAAGATAAGTGCAGTAAAAATGCTGCAAAAGTTTTCCCATGAATACTTGAAAGAACTAATAGAATGACTGCTGTATTTAATGGTTTAGTAAGCATTTTAGTTCCTACTTCCAAGTACCTTTCCTCTTTTCAAGACAGATTGATGGCATCTTCACATAAACTCCCTTGGTAAATATGCCCTTACAGCAAGTCGACTTTCCAGGCACCTTAGCAGAAAAAAGCATGATGTATTAACATCATCTTAAACTGATGTATCTCTACCATAAAGTACTGAAAAGACCACTGTTGTCTGCAGCCAGATACTACAATATAACTATCTTTTCTCCATTCTTTGGGTTCAGAAACATCTTTCTCTAGGAATTGCATCACAAATTCTTAAAACTCAACTTTAATTTGAGACGGTCAAGTTAAAAAATAGATTGGCAGGGTTTCATCAAATGCCAAGGTATATCTTCTATAGAACCATCCATGCAGGATGCATCCTGGAAGGTAGTCATTGATCCTCACAACCTTAAATGATTGCTTAGCATCTGTACCCAGGTCTAAAGCAGGTATTCATCAACACTAATGGGCTACCAAATGTAAGTTAAATTGTGATGCCACTTCTGTTCCATACCACCTCAATAAATAACATCAGCCATAATACTGAGAATTCATTCATCTGTCCATTATGCCCTTCTATGATAAACAAAACAAGGGTTTTCCTAATTCAGGAAGATAAATGAAATTGGAAGCTGCTTAATTTGTATTCCTGATGAAGCTACTGTCCTTTTATACGATTTTATAGTGTTGATGTGCTATGTCTAATTGTAATCTACTAGTGACTCCACTAGTCACAAATGAGTCACGCTCATTCTGATTTGTGTTCTGCATAATATTGTGGTGCATCTACTTTCTTGTGCAGTGCTTGACCTTTTGGCTTTGCTTTCGACACCTCCTTCTCTTTGTACCTAGGGTATATGCATACACATTTTACCTACTGAGGTGACTATGTATTTGATTTATGAAAACTTATGTCACAAAAAACTGATAGATAATAAGGTGCCAGTTAACTTTTTGACTATTATTCATATCAGGTTGGGGAACTGCAACCCTCATTTGGGAATGATAACCATATTTGGTAAATACTGTCTCATGATTATAAAAATGGCTAATATACAATCTAGTTTCATTTATTTAATTTAATCCCAAATGATAGTATCTAGGAAACTGATTGTTTCACTGGATGATGTGCTGGTTTTTAATCTGTTCTCATAAAAGATGCAATTTTGGTGTTTAATCCTTCAATGTTCCTGAAGACATAGAGTTGGATCCAGCCTAAGTAAGTTACCTGAGATCAATACAAGCTACTTGAGAACAGGACAAAGTTAATTGAGTACCATTGATTTATCATGAGAACTTGGTGGAAATCAATATTCTGTTCTAAAGGGTCTGTATTCAAAAAAGATTTGTGATTATATTATTTATCCTCTAGGTTGGATAAAATTCTCCAGTTTTAATTATAGCTATGACACTAGTTGAGGAGTAATAGTCTGGAAGATATCAGGCTAGAGTAGAAAAAAGTAGTTTACGTCATCACTACTGGGGGGAAATACCTCCTTTATACTGCAGACTCAAATCTTTCTTTTCATAGGTTTTTGGATTCAATGGCTCTATTGTCTGTTTTATCATGGGGTTTTTATTATTTATTCTTTATGCCGCCCATCTCTCCTACAAAGGGACTTTGGGTGGCTTAAAGGTTATTTTTAATACTCTTTAGGCTAAAATGATCATTTACATTCTGTACTTTTTAACAGGCATGAATCGGCATCCACCAGGTCCTGATATTTCCACCTTTTATCCCTTATCTCCTGGCAGTGTTGGGCAGATAACCCCACCACTTGGCTGGTAAGAGCTTCCTGCTACTTCTGAGTCACACATCTGTGTGCATGTGTGAGTCACACACATGTATTTTATGTTATGTAAACCCAATGCAAGTTTATTGACTTGAGAAATGACTCATTTTTAAATAATTGTAATGTTTCAGTTATTAAATAACGATTATTTATAAAAAGTTTAGAAATGTACCGTAATTGGCTTTGCAGAGCAACCTACTAAGAGCAAATCTGGATTCCAGAAACAATATGATGATCTTAAATGAAATCCACTGTACAATTTACAGATTATATAGCTTGAATACTTGGGGACCTAATAATATGTGTTAGATAAGATCATTTATTTGGACTTGTAAAATACACAAGTTCCACTGAATACATATAGAATACATACATATTACCACTAAATAACCATAATTCATATGCTCATTTTACACTAATTTATCTTCAATGTAACAAATGTTTCAAATTTGTAAAATTTTTCAAGCAAACTCTTCATCATGAAGGAGGAATGCCCAATTTAATTCAGTGTATTAAATGTGTTCTTTGTTTAGTCCAGCGGTTCTCAACTTGTGGGTCGTGACCCCATTTGGGGTCGAATGACCGTTTCACGGGGGTCACCAAACACGGCAGTCCACCATTTCCCCCCCCCATTTTTTCCCCATTTCCCCTCGGCCGTCGCGCGTGCGCCGCGCATGCGCGATTTGGCCCGTCGCGCCACGCATGCGTGGTTCGGGCCGTCGCACGCACGCTGTGCATGCACGGTTAGGCCCATCGCGCCACGCATGCACGGTGCAGGTCGGGGTCGCGCCACGCATGGGCGGCGCAGGTGGGGTCTTGGTCTGAAAAAGGTTGAGAACCGCTGGTTTAGTCTAAGCTGAAAAATTGAATGAATTTACCTTTCATGAAATTTCTTCAAGTAGTCAATCAGGTGCAGTATTACTTAGCAAGAGTGTATCTGACATAAACAAATAGGGGAGAAAAAAGAATTGTCATAATCCAAATTTTTGTAAATTTTAGATAATAATATTAATGATGCTAATGATCTATATACCTCTTTTGAGTATTTATTTTGGGAGTGATTCTTGTCATTAAGCTGGTACATTATTTAGAAAAACTCCATTTACTACATGATATTAATTCATGTCAAAAATACTAAAATATTTTAACAAACTTTTTTAATTGAAAGAAAATTAGGAGAGGCAAGAGTCTGATGGCCAAGCTTTTTTATATTATTGCAGCTGCTTTT
Source organism: Bothrops alternatus (assembly GCA_034064705.1). Classification (NCBI taxonomy): domain Eukaryota; kingdom Metazoa; phylum Chordata; class Lepidosauria; order Squamata; family Viperidae; genus Bothrops; species Bothrops alternatus. The sequence continues at coordinate 16,525,728 of JARGCV010000081.1, forward strand.
TCACTAGGGAAGGATTTTTGGAGTGTGGGAATAGGTTCAGTTCCAACTTTTAAATTTTAACAATTGTTTGCTTTTTTGGGACGTACAGTTTTTTCAAAAAAGATGAATCTGAGCTAAAAATATTGGTAATATGAATAGTGTACAGCAGAGAATGCTCTTATGTTTCTGCTTACTGCTGTACTGTATGATTGATATTTGAATTGTGTGTGCATAATTGTGTACATGTGCAATGGTCTAACCTACCATGCATGCATGGAAGTTGATTTAAGTATGAAGAGTGCCATGGTGAGAATAAGAAAGAGCCAGCAGCTTTGAAATGTCAGTTTCTTAAATTTGTCAATCAATAGCTCTGCTTGAATAGAATTGAGTGTATTCTTTCAAGGAAAATTCAGTTATTCTCTCTGAAGTTGATACACAAGTGTGTTAACTTCTGTTCAGAAGTTAATTAACTCACGACGGAGAAAAAGACCATGTAAACTATACATGAAAGATTCAAAATATCTGAAACATTTAAATTGACCTATTCATGTATCTATTCAGAAGAACAGAACTATATATTAGAAGTTTCTTTGAATTTTAAACTCCATTTCAAGGGGGTTTTTTTGCATTCAAACTGTATGAACTTGGGCTGTCTACACACATTGGGTCTGATTTCAAGAAGATGCTTCAGACAGTTTGTTATATGCAAACAACACTCTCCAATGCTTCACAATGTGGGAAAAGACATTAACATACAGTTAATGCTTTCGTTAGACTCCCAGTATACTAGGATTTTTTAGAATTCCCTTTTACCAAAGATAGACAATGCTATTGGTTCCTTTTGCCTGATTGCTCCAGTTTGGCTCCTCCTCCTTCTGCCATGGGAGTAGCTAAACAGTACAGGAAGGTACAACCCATGAAAACTGGGATTCTGAGTTTGTTACTATTTTAATAATCATAATATACTAAGAATAAATCCTAGTTTATTATTCTTTTGAAGTGAAGAATACGCTTACTTGGTTTATTAGTTGGTTGGTTATCACTTTATTGGTGTTTGGAAAAAGGCAGATTCACTTCTGTTACATTATAATTGATGGGTTGCTTTCTTCTGTGACCTCAGGCAAGGTCAGCCTGTATATCCCATCTCAGGTGGATTCAGGCATCCCTACCCATCTTCACTTTCAGTCGACACTTCCATGTCAAGGTAGGTGTAGGTGGGGAATAACTGGCTCAGGAGTAAATACTGGACATGAAGGGGAATTGGCTGTATTGCTTTGTGCTGGTGACTGCCTTTGCTTTCTCTCTGCCCCATTAGCTAAACTGCATTTAAGTCTTTGTGTATGTATATATAATACTGTGTATATACAGCTTGCTATTATCATTGGCTGATTAAAAAACATCAAATCTGTGATACAGCAATCTTACTGAAGCCAAAGAGAGTATTAGTTTTGTCAGCACAAGTGCAATGAAATCATTGTACACAATGACGGAAAATAAAACTTTTTACAGTTTGCTTTTTGTTCTCTTTCCTTTCTCTGCAGTTTAATTGTAGAATGCAAGATGGGGGAAAAACTTTCCAGGCTCCAAACTATTTTACAAGTACGGCAAAAGAAGCTGTGTAGACATGGTTATATTGCTGTATGAATAAGGAACTTTAGTGCAAGCAGGCAGCACTAACTAGGTGTTGGTGGTGGCTAATTTTATATCATTCTTATCTTTCTATGGTATGAAAATATGGGATCTATATGCTGTGCTTGGTGTACCCAAAGGTCGCTGTCATTTTCTATATATCTTATATCAATAAAATGCAACATACAGATAACAACAATTTAACACATTTGGCGTGTGGATACATGTGCTGTTTGCAATTTAATCAGACTTTTTATTTCCTGCCATTTACAAATGTACCAAACTCTGCAGACCCCCTGTGAGAACATCACAGCCTCCCAGCAGTCTGCAGATCAGGGGTTGAGAACCACTGGGCTAGATAATTTTATGTACAGTGCAGGAAAAAAAGTAAGAAATAGGAAGCTAAAGAAAGTAAAAGTATAATACAAGAAAACAATAGCTCAAACTAGTTTACACCAGCATTTTTCACTGCTAATATCTTTCTATCTTGTTAAAAAAATCCTATTGTTCTTTAAATTTCTCATCATTCTCCAGCACTGGCGATGGAGAATCCACCAATGGGTTTAGACTGTGTTACTGCCCAATCAGATCAAGTCAGCCAAAGTTGCCACGCCCATCCTGGACCATAGAGATCCCAGTCTTGATCTTCACTTGATCTCGCCCAGGACAGACATGCAAGTTTGGCTCTTAGGCAGGTACAGTCTCTATTGGTGGACTTTCCATTTCCCCAGTTTGCTGAGCAGTGCTGTATTCAGCACAGAATTTGGCTTCCTATTAGCAATTTATTCTCCATTGAGGAACGTCCTAATTCTCCAAATCAATTCCTGATTCGGGGGGGACAGAAGCTGAGTTTCTAAGGAAGGGGCATTCCAATTTCACAGCCTTCTTTCCTCCCATTGTTTCTTTTTCCATCCTTCCCCTCCTTGTCGATCTTATCTTTCCTAATATTATCATTGCCGGTGTATCTTCCGATCGCCCTCTGTAATCATTCTGGGTTGCATGTCTGGGTCTGGAATGCAAATGAGGGGAGGCAGGTCGACTGAGGCAATTGTGGCCAGTTAGGACGAACGGCCCTATCACACGGTCAATGAGCAAGAAACTGAGTTCGCAAGGTTTATAAGAAAACCCCCCACCCTGATACTCACTCTGATGACACTGGCAGTGGACCAGGGAAAGCTTAGGTTGTTTTTAGTATTGTAAATAGTTGTTTTTATTGTTTTAGTTTTTAACAATAAACAGCTGGTTTATACCCTTCCCAGAGTTCGAGGATTTTCTATCATTGTACAGATATGCCTGGGATTCGTATTTTTATAGTTATTAGGGACATATATATACATATGTATTATGAACCTCTGCAGTGTGGAGACTGGGATCTTTTAGAGGTTACATAATGGTTTGATGAGAGCCATACACACCATACTGTGTAACTAGGAACATCTCCCTCTAAATTCTTCCAATTTGTTTTCAGCCATTATAGCATCAGCTTATTCATATTTGAACAGGCTATTTTTGTTCAATCTCTTTCTTCCTCCCAATTTTATTTAAACATATCTCAACTCTTCTTCAAAACTCCTTGAAACTGCTAATCAAGACTTCACACACTCTCTCACACAGGCAGTTGGCCAACTTTATGATCTTAAGGGCTCTGTTTCAAAACTACCCGCATTGTAGGAACTAACTTTTTCCCCTCACATGGGCTTATTTGCTTGGTGAGAGTTAACTCAGTAGACCTAGATCAGTGGTGGCGAACTTATGGCATGGGTGCCAGAGGCGGCACTCAGAGCCTTCTCTGTGGGCACGTGTGCCGTTGCCTCAGTCCTAGGCCTTCAGCTGGGTTTTATAAAAGCTTTTCACTTTAGGCCTCTGCCACTGTGTGCAAAAAAAACAAAAGGTTCAATCAAAGAGTCAATTTCAACTTCTCACGGGAAAAAAAAGATCTTGCAAAGTTGGAATTGATTGATTGAACTTTTTAGTCCCACCCAATCTGCCGTTACCACTGCAGCCACACCCACCCAATGGGCCACACCCACCTGCCACCCAACAATGCATAAGTGGGTTTGGGGGTTGCAGTTTGGGCACTCGGTCTCTAAAAGGTTCGCCATCACTGACCTAGATAAACATCACCAGGCATTTATTAAACAGGCTCATCACACTGTTCTTGTCTGGGAACAACCTTTATGGATGGCTCTGAAGCTCCTTATCTTCCTCCAAGCCTCAAGTTTAGTGGTTCCCTCATCTCTTTGAGAGATCAGTTGGATTCTCTGCGGTTTGACATTTAGCTAATATTTTCATTGGAGAAAATGTCCATAAAAGGTTTAGAAGTTTTAAGAAGCTTGCCCTGCTCAGTTCCACCAAGGATAAGAAGTAAGAGAGGAGTAAACTTTCTCTTGTCTACTCAGTTCCAGCTGCAAAAACCCAGGTTTCTCTTCAGTGTGGATGTTTTAAATTCTATTATCCATTCTTGCTATTGAAAATGTTTCCAGTTTCTGAAGTATTTCATAAAAGCTCTACTACATATTGGACCCTTTCCTTCTCTATACGTTAATATACCTGCGCTCGTATGGAAAGCTCTGTTTCACCCCCTCCCATGGGAGCTGGCTAGAGAATTAGGCATCTTATAAAAAGATTTGTTTCATAAAGAATTAACTGTAATTGCAGTTCTTTGAATGCCAACTGTACATTCTCATAGCTTGTCCTGTTATTTGGTCTCGGCAACTCTCAGCACTGGATCTGTTGTGGTGACTTTACTTATTCATGTATATTCCACCTTTACTATTTTTATAAATAAGGTGGTGAGCATACCTAATACTCTTTCCTCCTCCAATTTTCTCCACAACAACAACCCTATGAGGAGGATTGGGCTGAAAGAGAGTGACTGGCCCACCCTGGTCACCCAGTCGGCTTTTATGCCTAAAGCAAGATTAGAATTCACAGTCTTCTGGTTTCTAGGCCAGTACATTATAACCACTACACCAAACCTGGCTTGGCAGGAACCATGCCAATGTTTGCGTTCACAGGAATAGCATTCTCACCAAACAAGTCTGTAAGCATAAGTGTATAATTCTTGTGTGGGCATTCACATATGACTACTCTCCAGAACTGTGTGCATTCTCTACTTTTAACAAGATAGGCTGTGTCCCTATATACATTTATAATATATACCCTGTATACACTAATAATAGATAACATACCAAAAGGCTGAAGTGCACATGTGCAGTCTCTTAAACGATCAGTTATAAAAGCAGCCAGATGGGAAAGGACAATGTTCAATATTGAAGGATAATAGTATCAGGAGGATGAGTAGTGAGTGTATCCTGTGCCCTAGGAGTGAGTCACGTATCATAAAGACAAGATAAATATTGATCCTGGGATTTAGATTATACAATTGGAAAGCTATAGCTTCTCAAGGAAATGCAACATTTTCAATCTTATTTTTTTCCTGCATGATCATTCCTCCTTTTGATAGCTGGTGATGGGTAACTTTAATGTCATATTTATGTGAAAAATATTTTTATGGAGCTAGAATGAAATTAGCATTGTTTCCTACTGTATGCGTTTTTAGAATGAGACATCTAATTTCTTTGCATATAATACAGGATATCTACTGTAGCATTTCTCCAGGATTAAAGGACAAAAATAATCCTGTTTATTCTGTCCATATCTTAGCTGTCAAATATAGGAATCTTAATATCTTTGCTGCTAGCCCAATATGAAGTATTTCTTCATAGGCTTCCCTATGATTTATATGATTGTTCAATGCTAGGCTAAAATTGCCATTATTAAAAAGACTTGTCCTTTTCCATCCTTTGTAGGTTTTCACATCATATGATCCCAGGTCCTCCAGGACCTCACACAACTGGAATCCCTCATCCTGCAATTGTAACAGCTCAAGTCAAACAAGAACATCCACACACAGACAGTGACTTAATGCTCGTGTGAGTTGGATTTTCCACATCTTTTAACAATCCTTAATCTGCATTGTTTGGGAACCAAGTGGACATTGCAATAGTTGTGATAAAGGGCTTTTTTTTCTGCTTAACATTAAAATAAAGTGTTGGATATGTGTCTGAGTACGAATATAGCATTATCTTTTCAGATGTCACTACCTTGAACAGACCTGGGCTTTTTATAGTCCCTGGCCACATATGGCCTTTTGGCCGTCCCTTTCTGTCCTCTATGAGGTCAATCAAAAATTAGAAATCAAATGTAAATAAGTGTACACCATGCACACAATACAACTGCATTGCTTTTATTTTGAAGGTAGCTGCTATTTTTTTTAATTTACATATGTTCGTGCATGTGTGCATGCCTAAACACATTCACAGCCCTATTGGTTTGGTCTTCCACAAATTTTCATTTAGCCCTTTGGAAAAATTAATCGCCCACCCCTGACTTTGAATATGAAGCTGTTTACACAGAGATAACTCTTTTAGTATCAAGTCAATGAAGGCTTGCTATGTTCTGATTTTAATACAATCCAACCTAGATATGTATTGTGAAATGGATTATGGCTTATCAAAACTTATCTCATACCAACACAGAGAAATAAAAATATTTGCATAACTAGAAATATGTTTCGTTTGGATAGAGGTAATTCTTGTAGAATCTCTTTCTAATTTTATATTCTCAGTTCTAAGTGGCTCTTATGATTAACCTAACAAAGGAGTACAGTTTAAACTTATATTTCAAGTGAAAATAGGCTTTTTATATAAAAAGCACAATTACATACAAATTAAATATATATTTTTTAAAAAATTAAATGTTGTAGATTAACACTGATATGGGAAATATACATAAAAGTGCCAAATAACATCAAAATTAGATTGCTTTTGACTTGGTCATAGGTAGAGATAAAACTGTTTTAAGTGACAATAATCCCCAGAGTTAGCCTTATATGTACTTTGGGGACTTGAACTTTGTTTTTCTGCCTCTCTATTTTATGAAAAAGATATATGTATATTATTCTTTTTAAAGGAGGTGAGCTTATTACTGTTCCATCTTCAGACCTGTCATTTCATAAGCACATTTTATACCATTTAAATAGGTTGGATGGAAGCAGTATCATTTATCTTTAAAATATTGGGCGTTGTTCTAATTCCCATATTACAGGGAACTCTGCTCCTCAACACCCCTTTGACTGCTGATTCTTGCATTGCTAATTATTA
>JARGCV010000081.1:16537500-16680000 GCA_034064705.1 Bothrops alternatus
CTAATGGATATACCCAGGCAGATTGTAGAGAGTGTCCATCCTAAATCTTTCCTTTGATCCAGTTCTGAGCTGTATTGTCTCTTGTCTCCTCCCCATACTTAGAATGTGCTCCCTCTTTCTTGGGACATCTCACTATAGTTTATCATACTTCCTCCCCCAAGGCATTCCATCAGAGTGCCTTGACTTATGAATGAAATGACTTATGACCAGAAAACTGGTTCTAATTGTGATTGTAAGTCAAGGAGTACCTGTATCATGCAAGATTTAAAATTGCAATCAGCAAATTTATCTTGGCAATAAACCATTTATGTTTAGAATTTTAACTTTTAAAAAAAGACATGTAAATGTATGTTTGGTGCTTTCAAAAATCAACAATATTTACTGCTCTTAATGTAAGAAGCATAGTCTACAATGGGAAAAAGTTTGGTTTATACATTTGACATTTTAGCTGAGAGACATTCAGTTTTTTTATCTTCACTGAAATACTTTAATATACTGTAGACATAAGCAGACATAAGCAGTGCTTATTTATCAATTAATATTCGGACCACAACTTGGCCACTAAGTGAAGCGGTTGTGAAATAAAACTGTTGCTGTGCAAAGCTTTTCTTTGCTTTACAGTCCTATAAATGTTGTAAATGCAAAGACTGGTCATAAGATTACTTTTTCTATCACCATCGTAAGTTGAGTTGCTACCTGAGGCAGTTGCTAAATGTAAATTACCTATTTCACTTTTTGTAAGAATTATTTTTCTTTTGATAGATCATGTTTCAAAAAGCGAATAGAGATCAGGGATGTCAGATTTTTTTAATGATTAAAATTACTTTTACCCATTGCCCCCATTTCATGCCTACTATGTTAAGGGTTGTTTTTTTTTGAGCCAACAGCATTTTAGCAAGCATCAAAAATGAAACATTTTAAATATACACTTTAAAGAAGCATATTAAAGGCTACTTCTACATAAATTATGGCCTTATCAATGGCATGTGTACTGACCCCACCTTTTGAATATCTGGCAATCTCAGAAAAATCTTGTCTTTACAATTATTTCTGCTTGAGTTCAGTTGGCTCTGAGCATCTATCAATTCATGTAGATTTGGCTATTGGCATAATAGTGCAAACATCATTTTTCTAAATTTGCACTGATCTGTTAAAAGCATAGTTTGTATATAACAGCAGATGACAAACAACTGAAATTGCATTGTAGTGAAAGGAAAAATAGCATTGTGGGACTCTAGCCAAAGCTTTAGTCAAGCCTATCTCTAGGGTTATTTCAGAACAGAATAGGAGAGGATGTTTAGTTTTGTTTTAAAGGATTGAAATTCTGGTGCCTTAAAAGCTCATTCCATCTCTAAATAATATATTTCAAACTAATTGATTACACTATGAATTCAGTTATACATAAGGTCTGTTTAGTATTGCCCATTAGAGGAGAACGGTAAAACAACTGGAAAAAAAACAACACCCCTAGGTGATGCTAATTTTTAAAATGTAATGTTATAATATTAACATTATGTTAACATATCCCTGCTTTACTGCTTTATAAGCACTGAAGCTGGCTTACTACAATAAAACAAAATGCAAAATAGAAAAAGCAACAGTAAAATCAATAAAATCAAAATGTTGGGTTACAACAGCCAAGTTTTATGTTGCAAAATTGTGACTAAATGGCAGATAATTCAAAATATTATGATTTGGTTATGTGTCTAAAAGATAAGATTTCTCCAGAGCTTCTGTTACTAATATTTTTAAGCAGCTCTCCTTCCTTGGTAATGCAGTGTGTCTTTGGCACGTCATCTCTTTTCTTGGCTCCCTCCCATGTTTCCTGCTGCCTGTAGCTCTTGGAAGCTTCAAGCTTCTGCTCTAATTTCCTGCTGTGAAACAGCTGATGGGCAGCTGCAGCGATTGGATCAGGCTGCTGCTTGAAGGGCGAAGGCTGCTGTGGTCCAGGGAAGGTTGTGTATGTGTGCATAGAAGAGCAGCTCACTTGTTCTAAAAATTGCCTCAGGTTCAATATTTTTGGAATGTTAAAACTACAGGGTTTGGTTTTTAAACAATGCAAGTACTAAGTTCAACAATAAGAAGTGGTGCTTTAAAGGGCCTTCATTAGGAACTAGGAAGAGAACAGTCTGCAGCTGAAATTCCACATGACTGGAAAAGTGACCAAAAGCACCCCAAGGTGGAAGATTTTGATTAGCCTGCTAAAGTACATTCTGTTGTTGCTATGCTGTTGCTCAGAAATCATCCAGAAAAGTTCTGCAGGATTGCATGGTTAAAAAAGCAGACTAATAAATTGGTTGGTTGAATTAAACGTTCTAATTTTTAATTACCATTATTGATTCTTACTCCAAATGCATCACTTCAAGATTTCATTGCTACCACTAATTAATCTGTGAAAAGCAGTTAGCAAAAGATCTTTCTTTCCATTCAGTTGATTCATATGGCACCATCTTCATGATCCTAAATATTGCAATTGTTTTTATTTACATATTAGGTTTATATACTTATATAGAACTCTGGGTGGTGGCATAGAACTTTTAAATAAAACAACCCATAGGTAAAACAATATAAAATATAAAAATCATTGTTAAAAGTTAAAATATTACAAACATTTAAAATATACAAAACTACAAGGCATGGAAAATATATCAGCCACATTAGTGGAGCCATCTTAAAATGTCTTCAGTTCTCTGGGATCTTGAGGGACTTCTGAAATATTAAAAGAGAGGAACTAATCTGACTTGGAGAGAATATTTCATAAGGTGGGCACTATAGCAGAGAAGGCTCATCTTCTGGGACCCATCATCCTAGCAGATGGTATCAACAAAATATCTTCTTTGCCAGATCTAACGGGGTGGACTGATGTAATTGGGAAGGATGTTGCTAAGATAACCCAGTTCTATGCCATGAAGGGCTTTAAACCAGCATCTTGAATTGGAAGTGAAAGCAAACTGGTAGCCAATGCAACTCACAGAGCAGAAGTTGTGAGAACATCCATAACTGCCCATGTTGCTGCATTCTGCACCAGTTGAAACTTCCAGATCCTCTTCAAAGGCAGTCCCATATAGAGCACATTATAGTAGTTCAATCTGGAAGTGACTAAGGTATGAGTGTTTGTGGACAAAACTTCCCAATCCAGGAATGAGCACAACTGACATACAACATGAAGTTGTGCAAAAGCCTTTCTAGACATGAGCATTGCCTACTCTTCAAGCAGGTGTTCAGAATCACCCTCAAAATGTGCATCATATCAGTCTAGAGCAGTATGACTTCATCCAAAGATGGCATAGTCCTAGAAGCAACAGGCCCCCAAACCTAAAGCTGCTAAATTTTGCCTACATTTTGCCTAAATTTTGCCAGGATTCAGCTGAAGCCTGTTGTTCCACTCCAGACCTCACAGCCTCCAGGCACTGAGATAAGATCCTCATAGCGCTTAATTCACCAGCAGAAGTGATATATTATTGGGTATAATCATCATTCATTGCCATGTGAAAGCCATATTTATTCAAAGTTTCCACCAGTGGTGGGATTCAAATAATTTAACAACTGGTTCTCTGCCCGAAGAGCAACTGCTGCAAGGTGGTCGGTTTCACCCACCTCCACCCAGGAACAAAACTTCTCAAGCGATCCTGAGGAGTCTCGGTCGCCAAGGTCATATTCGCTTGCACGAAACAGCAGCCTGTATGGACTGTCTCAGTCCCAGCTGGGAAAGGGAAAAAGGAAGAAAGGCAGCTTACGGTAACTTCCTTTGCCTCCCCGGGTGTCCTTCCTTCCTTCCTTCCTTCCTTCCTTCCTTCCTTCCTTCCTTCCTTCCTTCCTTCCTTCCTTCCTTCCTGCAGTGATCGCTGGCCCGCACTTTCTTGCTGCCCTGCATTGGCCCATGTGTCCACTTTTCAAGGGCTTTGCAGAACCATCGGGGAAGGGGAGCCTGGCCTTCCTCACACAGCTACATCTGGTGTAGTTTTCCCGGACTTACCATAGTGTCCTTCCATACAAAGCATCCTTCCTTTCCTTCCTTCTGCCAGGAGGAAAGCAGCAGAAAATGGGTCTGCCATTTCCAGAATGGAGAAGAAGGAACACGCGGGCCAATGCAGGGTGGCAAAAAAGAGTGGCAAGAAAGTGCGGTGGTGGCAATGGAGGGCTGGTGAAGGGATACAAGGGCTGGCGGAGGGAGGCAGCAGGGGAGGCTTGTGCCCCCTGGTCACGGCACAAGCCATGGGAGAATTGGTAGAGGAGAAGGAAGCGGCAGGGACCAAAGAAAACCCCTCCAGTGGCAGACATGGCTGCTGCACAGCTGCAGCAGAGCCTTTCGCCATCACTCTGCCCTGGCTCTGAAACAGCAAAGGGGGACTGGGTAAGGCGCATCCTCCATAGCATGGCAGTCCAGCTTGGGAGGGGAGTGAAAGAGGCAGGCAGGAAGCTGACATGATCAAAGGTGCAGCATCTCCATTTGGTTTCCATGGCTCCTCTCTTGGACTTTTGAGGAGAGTTTTTTTTTCCTACCTGGATGGAAGTTGAATGAAAACCAAACGTGTTCCGGAAAACACAGATTTATCCTAACCAGCTTGCCAAACTCAACAAAAAATTAACTATCGGTTCTGCCAGACTGGTGTGAACCAGCTGAATCCCACCACTGGTTTCCACCAATGATTTTACCCTAACAGCAGACACATTGCCTAGCCTTTCCCATCTGTTTTTTATAGTTTTGTTTTGGATTTGTTTCTGTGGCTTCAGACTATCATTCCTTAGCTGTCTCTCTTGTTGCAATACCATCTGCTGTCTCTCCACCCCAAATGTAGTAAGATATGTTTCAATATTTAACTCCATGCATTCCAGCTGTCCCTGTCATACTGAATATTCAGACTCTCAGGTCAAGAAACGTAGACTCATGAAAATGCTGAGTTATTATATTACCCCTAAACAATTTTTCAATATTATCTCATAATTTATCAAGGTATTGCATTCATTGCATACAAAATTCAGAATTTGCTACACTATACACTGTTATGTAAACAGCAAATTCTTTCTTTTATTCAATATGTGTGAGTATAATGTGTGAATGTAAAATAAAAATTGGGATAGCCAACTTTTTTCGGGGGGGGGGGCACTGAGGTCCATCCTTAAGGGGCTAGCCAAAGACTACACTCCCCAAGGTAGGAGGGTGCAGCTAGGGCCCAAACTAAATTTAATTTACTTAAATTAAAGGAGGAAAGGGAGGGAGGGAGAGAGAGAAAGAGAGAATATAGACATAGAGAATTAGAGATAGAGATAGATATAGATATAATTATAGAGTTAAAATTATTAGTCCCCAATATGCAGTTAATAATTTCCCCTTCAGTCATATTAAAAATTAGAGTTTTTATCATATTTTGATACAAAGTAACTGTGAGTATCAAAAAAGAAAAGAAAAAGAAAAGAATTTCAGGGTAAAATAGGATTTATTTAAAGTAAATATCATAGATTGCTTAGTAAAAATTAACAAGACAAACTGATAGATTTTTTAAATATCTTTTACACTTTTCCTAGATTACAAGTAACCTAGACTTGTAATGAGTTCTTAGTGCATTTATTGTTTAAAAGGAAAAATATAAACCTAATATTAATATCATATTAATATTTTAATATCATTAATTAATTTCGTCAGTATCATAGTCTTCATCTACATGGAAGTCTCTCCTTATTCAAGCAATATAGAAACTATTTTATTTAAAAGCTATATATTCTTATAGCATCTCAGAACTCCATGCTGATAAACAAAAAAACCCCAAAACTATGTTTACAGAGGTACTGACCTCTTTTCTCTTTCTATTATTTTTCTGTTGATCACAGTTCTCCTAGAATGGGAGATCATTTAATGTTTTGGAAAGGAGCTGAAAACTAAATCTCCAGGTGTAAAGAAAGAGAGAGGCTGATATCCTGTCTTTTTAAAATGGCATTATATCTACTGTGGTCATTATACGACAATTTCAATATACTTCCTGTCTCAAAATGGCAGAAACATGTTCTGCTGGTTATTGGCAAATATTGCTGCAAAATTTTGTCTGTGTGATAAAAAGTCATCAGATTATAGAAAAGGCAGGAGAAGCAGGAAACAGCATGCTCTCCTAAAACCACAAATAGTCCATTCCCATGTTTTCTCAAAGGCCTTCCACACCAAATTTCAAAAATTAAATGTTTAAAAATTCAAAACACCCCTGCCTGACATCAGTTATGCACATTGTGTAAGTTTCTTATATTGCCATTGTTAACATGCAAGCATTCTGGAGTTGTATTTTTCTATGCACTGGAATAAATTGGAATTCATATCCTTAGATGTCTGCACATGTAGCTTATTCCTTTTTCACTTCGCTTGCAGTGGCATGCCTTGTCGCGTGAAGAACAAGCAAAATATTACGAACTAGCTCGGAAAGAAAGGCAGCTACACATGCAACTGTATCCTGGCTGGTCTGCAAGAGACAACTATGTAAGCTTTATATTTACATTTTCTTGATCTTGCTGTAATGAAGACACAGCAATCTGAATGTGGACAAAAGCTCATTGTATTGGTATTTTGTTCAATATGAGGTACATACATTTTTCTCTTCTCTCTTTTTAGGACTATTTTTACATATACAAATGGATTGCAAAATGTTCTTTTTTTTTATCCAGCTTTATGCCTAACCCAAAAATAGATTCAAATGGCAATTCATATTAGAGACTTGTTTTGCATATCTTGACGCGGGGATTTCTGTCCTAAACTGATCACTCTTTTGACATAGGCTTATCCAATGGTTAATATATACACATGACAATGATTGTCTTTTGAACGATGTCCTACTGGAATTATCTTGGAATTTATCTTGACAATGTGAAATGTGTGTGTGTATAGTTGTCCTAAAGCAAACAAAATATAGTGTGTATTGAGTTGAGCAGCAATCCTTTTGGCTGTGGGATAACTTTTATTGTTAAAAAGAAAAGCTTCAGTTAGCAGCACTTTTTCAAATTGTGAGTCCCCCCCAATAAGATTTTTACCCAGCAAACTATAACAATATTTCATTACAGTTAAAAAGTATGTCTTCCATTAACTTTGCAAATAGTTCTTTAAGAAAAATCCATACGCACGATAGCCAGAGACTTATTTATCTGAGAGTTAGTTAAGACAGGGCCTTGATGACTCTTAAATAAACAATTCAAAGAAGAGCCTAATCCCAGCCATAGTTCTGTCTTTGAAAATATAGTCTCTCACACATTCATTAAAATTTCAATCGATAGTGGGATATATCCTTAATCTCATGTGCCTAGTTAATGCCAGATAAATAGACTTACTGCCTTAGTCAAATTCCATAAAAGAGCCAATGAGCTTCAGAGCACAGTGAATCATCTTTGCCTAGTACCTACATTCATTTAACAAAACAGTTTATGTATCAGTCCATTTTGCAAACCTTATTCAGTTTTAATAAATTATGCTAAGATGGCAAGAAAAAAGGATAACACTCTATCCAGCTATTGGAAATTAAGAGCATTAGTAGATATTTTGATTCTTAGCATGGGGATTGTAAACTCCTTTAAGACTTCAAGCAATACTTTCAGCAGCTTCTCAAATTAGATTTTAGTTAGCCAACAGTAACTACAATATATATTCAGTTTGATTACTTTTTTTCCTTAAATAGTAATGATACACACATTGTGCCAATTCTATGTCTTACAAATAGCTTGTGAAGGATGCTTTCTTTAGTGAAATGCCATGTTGTAATTTTTAATGAATTCTCTCCTCCCTCTCCCCCATTTAAATACTGGTTATGAATGATGAATAAAACTTGACCTACTGTGCAAAACTTAATTAGTGAAGGAATTTTGAGGTTATGGTAAAGCTTACTGGGATTGCCATGTATGAGGAAAAAAACATGCTTGTTTTAGGAGGCTGGTGCAGATGTTTCAGTTCAGCATTTCTTGTGGCACAAAGTTAAATAAACAGTACAGCTATTCTGCAATTCCCAGCAAGCAAGTTCTTTTCCTCTCTTATTTCTGGATCATAAAAAAAGCTTTTTCTAGAATTTCTGCCACGGTTGTCCTCCATTGAAGTTAATGTCTACTGCATCTGGAAAGGGATTTAGAAGTAACTTTTGGTGAGATGTGAACTCTATGATTGCCTACTCTTGTTAGTCTGACAAGGGTAGAATGGCAGAAGTTAATGTAAACAAAAATAGCTTGACTGTAATAAAATATAAGCAAAATTTAACATTCATCGCTGAGAATTATAGAAACAGAGATACAATATAGAATATTTTAGGATTGCTTATATAGCAGTAGCACTTATATACCGCTTCACAATGCTTTACAGCCCTCTCTAAGCAGTTTACTGAGTCAATATATTTCCCCCAACAATCTGGGTCCTCATTTTGCCCACCTCAGAAGGATGGAAGGAGGAGTCAATCTTGAGCTGCTCAAAGTCAAACTCCTGGAGTGAGCAATGAGTTAGCCTGCAGTCCTATATTCTAATCACTGTGCCACCACAGCTCTGAATAACCTCTAAAGGCTTTTCTTATTATTTATTTCCTTATTATAAATAAAGAACTTTTTTCTTTCTTTTTAAAGGGAAAGAAGAAAAAGAGGAAGAGAGAGAAGCTACAGGAGTCAACATCAGGTATATTTTATGGTAGATATTCATGTTAAATATTGAATGTGTTTTTAAAAAAAATGCTTCAAGATGTCAATTTCTCTCCATAAAGGATATTATGTAGTCTAAGAATTCTTTTTGATGTCACCTCTATGGCCTTGTCCTCAAACTAAGAGCCTTAGTCTCATTATAAAGGGATGCTTGGAATGAAGCTCTGTGGTTTGTTTCAGCAATTGGTGAACAAATTAATTTCCATTCTTTTGGCTGTCAGTAGAGGCTCAAAGATTGAAAAATAGTAATAGCACCAGCAGATGTAGTTTAACATAGTTGCTATAACGTCTTTGCCAAAACTTTATCAATAAAAAGGGGGAAGAACAGTCTTGATCAGGTCATCTTGTCTTTTCAACTTTCTCATGCATGGGTAGTCTTTACTGAAGACTCTCTGAGCATGAGAAATTGCTGAAAGAGTCTCCATGTATGAGTTATTACTGAAAATTGCAAAACTAACACTATCAACGTATATAAGTGGTACCAGTTCAAAAAAATTAAGAAGCAATGACAAAAAGACAACTGCCTTTTATTCTTTGGTACCATTCCTTAGATTCAGGAAACAGTACTTGAGAAATTGTTCTGCCCATGCCGTAAATTGCATTTTAGCTCCTTCAACCCACTACTGACTTCCACAATGTGAAGAATATTCTCTTTTTGGGGCTGCTGTTAAGGGCAGATATTTTAGATCAACTTATTTCTTCATTGGAGAAGTCAGCTTCAGTTGGAGCAGCTTATGAGCCTTCTAAATAAATCATTAAACCTCATGGATATATTATGAATGGCAACCTAAATTCAGAAAGCTAAAAAAAGTCAGACCTGTTAAGTATTTGGATAGAAGAATAACAGGAAATCCTGGGGTTGTAGGCTAGATTTGGAAGTTTAAAAAAAAAAAAACCCTTTCCAGAAGAAGCCATGGCAAATCACTTCCCTACTGTTGCCAAGAAAACTGCAGAATCAAGGACAATTCAAAGGATACTTTATATTAACATATAGTACATTTTAAAAAAATAGGTTTAAAAATCTTTCTGCTGAAAGCATCAGTGAGGTTCTCTCTTTTTTAAAAAAAAATGGCTGGTATAAGAACCATAAAAGGCAGAGAAAATCAATCAGCAATGCATATTTTAGCATAAGACCTTTTATTTGGGGTATGCAAAAAAAATATTCAGTGAAATTTGTTAAAAAACAACAATCTTCTACAGGTACAGCCCCACGAATGACAGCTGCCTACATCTGAAGCATGGTAAGAATATTTATAAAAGACTTTCTACTAAATTTTTATATACATATATAGAGAGATCAAAAGATTTCATAAATCTTTCCTACATTTAATATTTGAAAAAAAATCAAGAAATCATAGCACACACAAATTTAATGTGCTACCCTCAAATGAACGTTCTTATGATTAATGGTTTTTATACCGGCTATGTATTTTAGACCCAATTCTTTTTCCTTTTATTATTTAATTATGTCATGAAAACTAATTATACCTCACTGACTAGCTACAAGTCTATATATATGAAGCCCAATGGTTTTAATAAGCAGTTAAACCATTTTGACTGGCATCATACTGCAAAAATCATCATGAGAAACAAGTTAAATCAAACTGATTTGTTCTCATCACTGTTTTATAATCTTGACTGGCAGGATAAAGAGCATTTTTATTTCAAAATACTTATACATTGTAAGTATACATAATATGATATTTGTGTGTTTGTGTCATTTCATTTGTATGTTTGTGTTGTAGCGTTTATGAATGTTAGAAAAACACTTCATTATTTCAATATGAGTTTAATTCTTCCAACACAATGCTAAGGATTGTAGATAGTGAAGTTCCAGTGTCAAAAGATCAGGAAACTCAGGCGGTCCAAATAAATATAAGGGTTTATTGCAAGCTTATGCTCTCTACAAGAATCTGTACTACTAATGGTTTAAGCAAATTGGCAGTAGATAAGAGTCAGTGGAATTCAAGGTGGGCTTGACTTTGATCTCTTGTGGGCGCAAAGGGATTTGAGATTTATGACACATTTGACCCCTCTCTCATGCTCAGCCTGGTCATCTCCTACATCCAATGATATATAAAAATAAAAATTCTTACATTAAATATTAAAATTTAATATCAAAATTTGAATGTATCTAAAATAGCAACCATTTAAATCTTACACTGAAGTTACTTCAGTGGTACATTTACCAAACCCTGTTGTTCATAAACATTAATTAAATAATAAAACATTAATCACCTTCATTAATGATTAATCAAATAATATTTTTTTCACTCACTATCAAAATTAAAGTTGTTGGGAAGTTTATTCATCCAATGAGCAGTGAAACATTTCTCTATATTTTTAAAGAAAATATATAAATTATTGATGCAGTAAAAATAAGGTCTAACTACGAATAGATACGTACAAATTACTCAGCTTTTTACAAGTATTCTAGTTTTTTCCCCCAAAATATGCTAAATTTGAAAAATATTCCATTTTCAAACCTGGTGAAATTTCCTGAATTTTAAGATGTTCTCTGATTTGGACAGCTCAGGCTATTTCAGTTGTCCAAAAATATGACTTTGTGTTACAATAATATTTATATAATTTATATTTTAATAATAGTAAAATAGTCTTAAATTGCATCATCATATTTTTCATTAAAAAGTTATTGCCATTTGTATATTGGGAAGTGGGTTTCTTGGAGGTGGGATAAATTGATTATCTTGTGGAAGTGTTAAGAAATTAGAAATCTAAACCAGGGGGTCCCTAACCCCCGGTCCATGGACTGGCGCCAGTCCGCAGCATGTCAACCAGCGGGCCGCACAAATAACGGGTTGCAGGCAGTATTTAAAACCACACCCCCTCTGGTCCACGGAAAAATCTTTCTCCATGGCACCGATCCCTGGTGCCCAAAAGGTTGAGGATCTCTGGTCTAGACGTCAGTAAAGAAAACATTAAAACATTCTGATAGCTCATCTGAATTCTTCCTGCTTCTCTTCTTGACTTACTGTATGCAGAATGATAGAACTAGAAGTGGCCAGTCCAATCTCTTCAGTGTAGAAATCCCAGTTAAAGTATCTCTTTCCAATGTCCACCTTGCTTGTTCTTGAACACATCTAGTGGAGGAAACCCACCATTTCTCTGAGCAATTGTCTCCAGCTTCAAATTGCTTGGTTGTGCAGGATATTTAAGCATTTAATTGTAACATGCTTTTCAGTAAAATCAATCTATTGTTCTGTATCCTGTGCTCTAGAGTGCTGAAAAATAAGTCTTATAATTTTTATATGTATGAAACTTTTTTAAGTATTTGAAGTATGCTATGATCTGCCTCCTCAGTTCTTGAGGCTAAACATTCCCAAATCCTCCTGTCTTTCTTCATAGGACTTAGTGCCTAATCCTTGGATCATCCACATTGCTCTTCTTTGAATCTGCTGCACTTTGTTTGAATCATTTTAAAATATGCCCAGTACTGGAGAAATCTTCAAGGTATTATTGTGCAAAGTATTATTACCACAGCACTATTCCCCATCCTATAACTATGCATTTGATTTCTTTTTTCTAAAGAAATAATTGTCCATTAAGTTTCCATTGAATTCCCTTTAGGTTTCCATTGGTTTCCATTAAATTTCCTTTATTCATTTCATCAAGATTCTTTTCCATTTTATTTCTGCCTTCTGGAATATTTTTTATCCCATCCAATTTTGTGTCACATGCAAATCCGATAAGCATTCTCTCTTCTTCATCTAAGTCATTAATACAAATTTTGAAATGTACAAGACTAGAGACTGAATCTTATAATATCCACTCAATAGTTCATCCAGTTTGATGAGAAATTTTTAAGTACGATTTTTTGAGCCAACTGTATATCCACTTAATTATCATACCCTCCAGCTCATACTTAACGAGCTTGCTAATCAGAATGTCATGGAATACTTTATCAAATGTTTTGCTGCAATCAAGATACATTAACTCTACAATATTTTCACAATTTATTACAGAAGTTAATAAAAAATGAGATAAAGTTATTCAGGCAAGATTTGGCCTTGAGAAATGTATGCGACTTTTGGCAATTACCACATTGTTTTCAAGGTGTTATAAAATGATCATTTTATGAATTGGCCTACAGTCATCTCTGGTGTTGATGTCAGAGTGACTATTATGTAGTTCTCTGGATCCTCCTTCAAAGATACAGGCAGGGTTTTGCTCTATCAGCCTTCTGGCACTTCTTCCATTCTCTAGGATTCATTAAACATGAACAAGTTCATGTTTGCACACTTTAGGATGTAGTTTATATAGTTCTGGACTCATTCAACTCATTCAAAATAAAAAGGCCTTCTCCAACCAAGTGCCAACTTGGCACATTTTAAACTTTTGCTTTCCAAATACAGACACAGCCAAAATTATTGGTTTACCTCCATTTTTTTCCCAAAGAATCCCAATTTGCCATGAAATAAGATGAAATTAACACAAGTAAATTGCATCCATCATTCTAACCTAGTATTCATAGCAAACCTTTTTGAAGCAATAATTCAAGTAAGTGCTTTCTATAGCTCTGAATAACAACAACTACGACTACTACTACTACTATTACTGCTACTACTACTATTATTATTATTAATTAATTAAATTTATAAATCACCTGACTCCCAACAACTCTGGGTAGTTTACAATTGTTACAATATTAAAAAAAACAAAGAATGCAGAAAACATAAAAACAGCACAATAAAGGGACAACAGAGGGGAAACAAGAAAGAAAGAAAGGGGGGAGAAGGAAGAAAGGAAGGAAGAGAAAGGAAGGAAAAGAAAGAAAGAAAGAAAGAAAGAAAGAAAGAAAGAAAGAAAGAAAGAAAGACAATCATCCTTTCCAAATAAGACATTTATGCTTCTCAGTCTTAGTCTGCTTGAGCAAAGTGCTCCAGTTTTTTTTTTTGTTTTTTTGGGGGGGTAAAAAATTCTTTTATTGAAACAATCAACATCAAATATAAGATCATATTAGAAAGCAATCATCATATAACCTGGAATACAACACTAAGGATTAGTCTTTGTGAGCGTCTGGTTTAGTAAACATTCCTCTTATATATGTTCTAACTACTGTTTCTAGTCTATCACATATTGTTCATTCGAGCTTCAGAAGTGAATTCGTCTCAGTAGTAGTGCAATCCTTTATGATCCCTAGCAAAAGATCCTGAGGTAGAAATTCAGTATCCTGAGGTAGAAATTCAGTACGCTTTTCCAATATTAAAGCAATCAACATTAAACCTGGGCTCATATTAATAAGCTGTCCTCATAAGACCTGAAAATACAGCTCTTGTATATGGTCTATCTACTATATCTAGTCTATCACATATTGTTCATTCGCGCTTCAGAATTAACTTCGTCTCAGTAACAGTGCAATCTTTTATAATCCCTAACAAAAGATCCTGAGGTAGAAATTCAATAACCTGAGTTAGAAATTCAATCCGCTTTTTCAATATTAAAGCAAACAACATTAAGCATAAGATCATATTAAGAGGCAATCATATAACATAAAATACAACATTAGGTATTAGTCTTTGTAAATGTCTGGTTTGGTAAACATTCTTCACTCTTCACGTCGAGCTTCAACTATACGCCAGATACATTTTGTTTGATTGGTGTTTCTCTTGTATATAGTCTATCCACTGTTTCCAGTCTGTCAAATATTGTTCATTTGAGCGATCTTTCAAATATGCCGATATTTTCGCCATTTCCGCCAAATTTATTACTTTCAAAGTCCATTCTTCCATAGGTGGTATTTCTGGATTCTTCCAGTATTGTCCCACCAACAATCTGGCTGCTGTGATCAAGTTCAGAAATAAGCTCGTCTCTGAGGTAGTGCAATCTTTTATGATCCCTAACAAAAAAACCTGAGGTAGAAATTCAATACGCTTTTTGAATATAGTTTGGAGTGTCCACCATATCTTCCTCCAGAAGGCTTTGATTTTTCTGCATGTCCACCAAACGTGGAAGTATGTAGCCTCCCCATCGCCACACCTCCAGCACTTGGGCTGGGTGTCTGGATAGATGTATGATAGTTTTTTCAGGTCTAGATGCCACCTGTAGAACATCTTGTAGAAGTTTTCTCTTAGCTGTTGCGCTTTCGTGAATTCTACATAAAGTGCTCCAGTTTTGATGGGTTCCTTGTCCCAACTGTGAGTCTCCACTTTTTCTATAAATGTTCTGTTGAATTCAGATCAGGATTCATAGCAGGCCACTTCAAGCAGTCCAATGTTTGCTTGTCAACCATTACTGGGTTGGCTCCATCACAAGTCCAAAAGTTCAGAAAACTAAACCGCTGGTATCAGTGACCGATACAGATTGGACCCTGCATTATTGGATTCCTTTAGATGTATGTTTAGATCATTATCCTGCTGACTTATGATTGAGACAGAGCTTTCTAACACTGCGAATTTTCCCCCAGAACACCTTGATAATCTTCTGATTTCATTCTGCTTTACACAGATTCAAAGCATCCAGTTCCAGAGGCAGCATAGTAATCTCATAATGCTGTGGAGCCTCTTGGAGTTGTTCTTTACTTTAAAAGTATAGTTTTTACTTCTGTGAACAGTTGCTGTGATTTACCAAAAAGTTTAATTTTGTTTCATCTATCCAAAAGACATTCTCCCGGAAGAACTATGCTTGTCAACATGCATTTTAGCAACTGTCTGTCTTTCAGAAGTTCAGGTGTGCAACTTGCTGTTGTATCATATCATGGAGGTCAACCAAGATATATTATGAATTTCCTTCTTTTCTTCTTTCTTCAACATTGAAATTATGTTTCTGTTCAAGCTGGGGGTCAATTTTCTTCCTGTGGCTATGTTCAGGAAAATTGTCTCATGGATTTTAAGCTTCTTAATAATATTAGTGACCATGGTTCCAAGAAGATGAAGCTCTTTGGAGATTGCTTTGTAGCCTTTACATTTACTATGCCTGGTTACTATCTTCCTACTATCCTCCTCAGACTTCTCTGTTTTTCTTTCCTCTTGTTCATGTTTACTTCTGCACATGATGACACAAAAAACCCAAGTGAATACTTCTTTGAATTCAAATAGGTCAAGTAACTGATAATGAGGTTGAAGACACCTATAATAACTACAGTCAGTAGTCTTTTTAAGAAACAACTAAAATCCAATGTCTTTTAACTTCTAATGGGTACCAGTAATTATATTCATGCCTAACCCGTGTATTATTTATAAGAATATGTTAAGTCATACATCAAAAGCAAAGCATTTGCACTATGAACTATGGTATAACACAGGGATAGGCAACCTTGGCTCTTTTATGACTCGTGGACTTCAACTCCCAGAATTCCTGAGCCAGCATAGCTGGCTCACAAATTCTGGGAGTTGAAGTCCACATGTCATAAAAGAGCCAAGGTTGCCTATCCCTGGTATAGCAGATGCCATTTACTTATATCTGTTTGAACATATTTTTATAGCAAATTGGAATTATTTGGAAAAAAGTTGAGTGATACCAGTACTTTTGACTGTATCTGTACACGTCTACTCTTTTAGGCTACCTGCATGTCTTTGATGACATGTCCCTCTTCCTATTTCTGTGCTTTTTTTCTTTTCAGAACTTTACTTTTGTGTAGCCACATTCACTGCTTCCATTGTCCTTTTCTAGTTCTCGTAAGAATATTTTCCAGTTGTATGTTAACATTTACAGATTGTCTTCGACTTACGTTTAGTGGGCATTCAAAGTTGTAAGAGCACTGGAAAAAGTGACATGACCATTTTTCTTACTTATGACCATTGCAACATCCCCATTGTCACATGATCAAAACTGAGATGCTTTAGCAACTATCTCAAATTTATGACGGTTGCAGTGTTCCAGGGATCATGTGATCATCTTTTGCTACCTTCTGGCAAGCAGAGTCAATGGAGAAGCCAGATTTACTTAGCAACATTGTTACTAATATAGCATGCACAGTGATTCACTTAGCAACTGTGGCAAGAAAGGCCGTAAAATGGGGCAAAACTCATTTAACAAATGTCTCACTTAGCAAGAAATCTTGGGCTCAATTGTGGTCGTAAGTTGAGGACTCTATGTATTATTTTTAGGAACTCTCTTTTTTCCCATGAATTTTTCCTGCCAGAGAATTATACTACTTTTATTAAAATACAAGATATGCAAAATATTCAACAATATAGCTTTTTAAAATGTCTAAAATGAAGAACTCCACCATTATGTAATCACTTTCTACCAATATTCCTGTTAACCTCCACTTTTTATTCATAAGTCTTCTCTTATACCCTTTTGGCCTTTTTCCGTTTCCCAGAGCTGCCCATTTCCTTGCATGAAATACCTAAATGCCATGAAGGCTGCAAATCTTGGAAATGGGATAAATTGTATGCAAAGTAGAGACAAGTTAATTAGTCTAATTTTTATAATCCTTTTCACAGAATTTGGGCAACTTGGCACTCTGTATATTACCACTTGCTACAAGCAGGAAAAAAAAAAAGACCAAGAGGTTCCCATTCTTTTAAAATAGGTCTGTAGGACAGATCCAGCAAAACATTGGCAGAAGATGTCTTAGTGTCAGGGCCAGGCAGATTTTAGGCTTTAAAGATCTTTAAATATAACAGCAAGCTTGGAAGCATCGTCTCAAATCAGAAAATTGCCTTCAGTTCTAAAATGGGAGCTTTCACATATGTCCTTTCCCAAATATTTTCCCTAAACCTACTTGACCTTCAAAATCTAATTTAAGAAAGTAAAATGGCTTGGTTTTGCTGATATCTGTGACTGTTTAAATCTACATAAAAATAATACAGTAAATAAACCAATTTGATTCTTGGGATCTGTGCAGAATATATGTGCAGACTCAGTTCCCTGGTGTTTGGATTTTTTAGCTATTGTTGTCTTAATAATTAATCCTTTATACTAAAAAACAAGATAAAACTGTGGAATGTAAATACATGAATAGACTACAGATTCTTCTTTCTCCATAACATTAGCATGCAAATGGCAGGAGAATCAGAATAAGTAAAAGGATGCATCAAACAATGCATGAATAAGCTGCAATAAGAAAAGATAACTGGTAGTTTAGACCAAGCTACAGTGAAAACTCAATTTTCCCAATTTCCCTGGTGGTGTTCCAAATTTTCCTTATGATTTATAATAGGGGTGTCAAACTGCCGGTCCGCGGGCCGGATGCGTCACCCACCCCATTGCCGGCAATGACAAAACTCTCCCGATACTTTGTGTGACGTCACATGACGTCGCGAGTTTGACATGTCTGATTTGTAACATGCATAAATTGTCTGATGATGTAATCAACATTTCTGAATAAAAAAAAATAGAGTAACTGAAGTGAAGTAAAATGAGATTTCGCTTTTTATTTGTAGTGGTAAAAGCCTCTTTGGACATTTTACTTCAGGAGTTAAATTAAAATTACTTGATTAACAGGATTTAGTCCAAATTGGGAAACATTTTCTGTTGCATTTAAGAGAAAATCTCCTTCTAACCAGGCATTACTTTGTATGAAAATCCCACCAGTTATTTCAAGATCTGCCTGTCATTTCTTGAATGTATCCGGTTTACTACTGTGGCAAGCAAGATGCTGCACTGTGAAATATTTACATTTAATTTAATTTCCAACTGCTCTCTTCTATTTAAGGATGGAAATGGTAGTGTTGTTAACCCCAAATTTTCAAATATTATTGAACTATACGTGGGTTAAGCTGAAGGTACACAGTGTGAGTTACATTTTTCCCCTGCTTTGAAATTGCTGATTAAATAGAAAAAGTGAAAGGGAATCGAATACATTATACTGAAAAGTAGAATATTTAATTTGTAAGGCTATGACTCTCTCATAGTGTAGAGGGACTATTACAGTGCACCAAGTTTGGTCTAATGATTAAGGCAGCAGATTAGAAAGCGGGAGGCTGTGAATTCAAGTTCTGCCTTGCCCGTGAAAACCAACTGGGTGACCTTGAACCAGTCACGCACACTCAGCCCAACTCACTTCACAGGGCGGTGGTTGTGTGAAAAATAAGAGGAGAAAGATGTGTTGGATACGTTCGCTGCCTTGAGTTATTTGTAAAAATAAAGGCAGGATATAAATAAATAAAAATAAAAAAATAAGTTGTTTTGCCA
Source organism: Bothrops alternatus (assembly GCA_034064705.1). NCBI lineage: Eukaryota > Metazoa > Chordata > Lepidosauria > Squamata > Viperidae > Bothrops > Bothrops alternatus. The sequence goes on from JARGCV010000081.1 coordinate 16,556,248, forward strand.
AATGTCAGAGTAGCAACTGCTTCCTTTGGATCCAGAGATTATGAGCACACCAGTGATTAAAGACACTTTAAACTTTATTATTAATTCAAGCAAACAGATTTAAAAAGCATAACACAAAAGGTACAGACATTAAGCAAAATGATACCCAAATCTCTCTATAAGCCCTCAGGACCTTTTTAATAATGACAGCATAGATATGTCCTTAGGGCGACCAATTTCCACAGTACTTAGTGCTAAGTTCCTACCTACAAGAACCCGAAGGTCGTTGGGGAAGGAAAAAACCCCCCACCTTTGAGATAATTATGACCTGGATGACTGAGAATCTCCATGGACAGCAACCCCAAGGGTTTTGTCAAAACCTGACACCATGACTTACTTCATGGCCATACTATAGTCATGAAGCTGCCAGACCCACCCTGCTCTAGGTGCTAGGTGACTTTGAGATGGGAACCAAAAGTCTAGAGGTTTTCACAAGTTTGCAGCTACGTGAGGATCCTCCTTTATTCAGCAAGCAAAAGTGAAGAAAATGCAGGTTAACTCAGAATGAGCTCTAAACTGCTAGTGGGAAGGGGGGCTTGCTTGGGTTGGTTAAGAGTCGGTGTTGTCTCTGGTTGTCTCTGCAGTTGATTTGGATTCCGAGGGGTTCGTAAGTTGGCTGTAAGCCGATGTGTCTGTTGATGGAATTGCTTGTGGAGTGCCAGGCTTCGATGAACTCGTGAGCGTGGCGGGTGGTAGCGTGGCCTATTATTTTTGTATTGCTCCAACTGTTTGGTATCAATGTGGGTAGAGATTAAGGATTTGGGATTGTGGCATTTGACTGCCAGCCGGTGGAAGTTTATATAGGGGAAAAGATAAATCACAGTGATAAATCAAAATTCTCCCAGGCTACAATATATGGTGAGGCCAAGAGATACTGGAGGTAGTAAGCATTATATCATTTTGGGATGGTAGCAGGGAATTTAACTGACTTGTTAAATAGCCACTGAGCTACACAAATCTGCTGCACTTTTATTTATTTATTCTGTTTTTATTTGTACAAGTTGAGATCTTATACCCACTTTGTATTTTTGTAATTATTTTTTTTAATAAGAAAGCACGATGTAATAGAAAGAATTTATTTAAATTTAATCTGGATATTTAGAACCCCAAGCATAAAATGATGCATTCAACATAATGTGCTTGTTAAAAGCTGAAACATTTTTTAACCTCCTTTTTAGAAACAAGGAAATTGATTTGTTTCTTTAGAACAAGTTGTGAAAATGTCAGTAAGCATAAAAGAAGTAGCCTCTAGATGAGATGGGCAGCACATAAAGCAAATAAATAAATAAATAAGTTGTTTCCGGTAATTTATACTAAAATTGCTGCTTTTTTTCAAGCATCCCAAATTCAAGTCTACTGAATTTCCTTAACTGAAAAACTAAATAAACACCCTGCTGTTATGAGTCAGGACTAGGTTTAAAATAGTATGTTTCAGTATGTTTGTTCATGTTTATTTGGTAAACAAAGTAACATCTCAAGAAGATTGTGCAATTTCATAGTATTTAATATATTAGATTATAAAGGAAGTTGTAACCCTGCAGAGAGCCTGGTTTTTCTTCTTTGTCTATAGTAGAGTGACATCTGCTGGAGGAATTGGGAAAATGATGATTATTATTTAGAATCCATTTTTTTTCTGGTTCAACTTTTGCCATCAAAACCAGGGCTTTTTTTGTCATAAAACGCCCAGAACAGAGTTCCGGAACCTTTTTTACATGGAACCTTGTAGGGTAGGCAGGTTGTATGACGTGTGTGAGTTCCGGCACCTTTTTTTTTTTTTTTTACAAAAAAATCTGGTACTTTCCAAATATATTAGAGGAAAGTTGTGAGATTCCATATTGTGGCTATATTACTCAGTATTATTGACCTTGTAGGTTGGGTCACGTGTTGTCCATAATGAAGTTGCACCAAAAATGGATCCAATCTGAGTTGGTCACTGGGACACATAGAGAGAGGAGTTTCCTGAGAATGGGCTCAAGCACGAGTCCAAAAACTGGGAAGACAAAATCTCTGGTCCTGGTGATGGACTCAGATCCTGCAAAACTATCCTGGGACAGGTATATTTGCCTTCATTTGTGCAAAAATAGATTGCTAATGATTCTATGCTTCTGAAAAAAATTAGAAACTACAGTTGGAGCAAAGTGTTGTAGACATAGTTTGTAGATGCTTGGATTATTTGCCTTCCATAGCTGTGACAGATTCCAGACCTCTGAAAGGCTATCATGTCTTGGGTAAATTATATAATTATTTTCCAGCATGGACTGCTGTGGCCTTCTAGAAGATGTTGTACAATACCCAGCATTACTCACATCAGCCAAAGTGGCCACGGCGATATGGAGATGAAATTTAGCAATTAACTGGAGAGACATGGGCTCTTAAATTGTCAGGAATATTACATTCAGGATTCTTACTAGTTGAGATAATTTTCCCATTGGTACAGAATAAAGTATGTGAAACACCCTACTTTCTTTATTGGTCCTTGGCTGCTGCTTCAAAAAGCAACTTCTATAAAACTTTTGAACTTCATTAATTTTAAAAAAGACAAAATGTCTTTCAGACTAATGTAATGGCACTATATAATTAAGGTTCATTATTAACATAAAAGGGAAATGAAAGTTCTTGTCTCTTTCAAAATTACCATGAAAAAATATGATGGTATCGGTACAATTTTTGATTTGTGACCAGTCCATATTACATATTACAAGAGAATTGTCAGGCTCAAAGGATCAGGATCATGCATAAGTTCAGAAGATTTATTGCTCACGCTTATACACAAAAAGCTAGTCAACTAGCGTACAATACTAAATTTACATTAGAAATGGGTCAGCAGAATTCAAGATAGGTTGGACTTGAACCATTTGTGGAAGCATAACAACTATAGGCTTATGACTCACTTAACTCCACCCTCCAGCTCTTCCTACTCTTCTCATCTATGAATATTGATATGGTAGACAAATATAGGGAAGGCTAAGAACCTCCCAAGGACAGCCAAAATGAAATACCTAAATACATATACACACAAGCAAGCAAGATGGAACAAGGCTAGCCCTCTGAATAAAATAAATGTTAGAATTGTCAACAGATCAAAATATTTTACTTTAATTTGCTACTTAATGAATTTGCTACATTGCAAATTGGGTTAACTTGGGTTTTTTTTTCAGAAAGAGTATTTCAGTAAATACTGATACTTGCTATCACAGGAAAAATGGTAATATATGACAGCACATCATTAATTATAATAGCGCAAGATTTATCATTAAATTGCTGTTCCATCTAATTACAATTGCCCCTGCACAGTTAACATTAAATTGATTTATTTTTAGGTTACTCCCAGGTAACAGGGCTTTTATTGTGCAGGCAACACTACAGTTACAGAATACTTCCTAGGGCCTACCTATTACCGTCCTGTATTTTTCTACATTTCCTCTCCTCTTCCCTCTTCTCCTTCTCTCCAATCTTCTCCCCTCCTCTCTCCCCCTTCCTCCCTTATCCCCCTTTCTCCCCTCCCCTCCTTTCCCTTCCCCTCCTTCTCCTCTTCTCTCCCTATCCCTCTCCTCCTCCTCTCCTCTCCTCCCCTTCCGTCCCCTTCCCTCTCCTCTCCTCTTCTTTGCCACTTAAAATTTACTATGAAAGCAAAAGTTTAAAACGTTCATGAATGGCAAAACAAAAAATCTATATGAAAACAGGCTAGAGCTTGGCAGAAATTTAAGACCAATATAAAAGGAATTTATTAGATACATAATGTTATGTTGCTAAATTATTATGTTGACCTTAGATTTTGAGTTCAGTTTTATATTTCACTGTAAAGTTCTCAAATGAAAGGAATAAAAATTATTGTAGCTTAAAAATGTACGGCAAAAGAAAAAACTATTGGAAAGTGGCAATCTAACATAACTTAGATTTAAAAACAAAACAAAACACAATTTTTGCAAATTATTTTGCAAAATAGACTGTGGGGAATTACCAATAAGATAAATTTAGAACACAAGCAGATTTGAAGTAGAATTTTAAATTAAAAGTACATTGTACTAAGTACATTGTAATTATTTCATGATAAAGAGTGGTGTAGAACAAATTGCTGGAGGAAATGTTAGAACCCAAGAGTCAAATGAACAATCATTTTCTCAGGTGGTTTAAATCATGAGACTCTGGCATGAGACAGACTGGTTTTGTTTCTCTTTCCTGTCCCCTTTAGCTCGAGATCATCTATTCAAGTTATCCTTAGTGTATATATTTATCCATGAATAAATCCAACCAAAACAACTTTTTAAAAAAAATATTCTTTTGTGTTGAATATATTTTTGCTTGCTCTAGCCCTTTTCAAATTGTACAGTATAGAAAAGGACAAAACCTTATTGGGAGTTTCTTGGGAGGTGGGGGGCAGATTAAAATCCAGCCTCTGATCTCTGCGTGCCACAAGTCTTCAATTATGCACTCTTCTTGCTGCCAAAATTTCACTGTTATCTTTCAACTGTGGAGTATTTTAAAAAAAAAAAACAAAACTCAACAACTGAGGAGCAGTTCCATACTTCTCTGCTCCAGTCACAGAACTGCACTCTAGTGCAAATGGCAGAGGCGGCAGATCTAGTTTTGTGGCTGAGGCTCAAGGCTTCACATGTGCTAAAATGTGACTCGGAGCGCTTTGCTTTGAAGCCTAACCACAGCCAGGGAGCTGTAATTGCTGTCTTTGATTGCACCGACTTCACTTGCGGGTTAGGCTTTGCTTGGGCTTGCCTGGGTTGGCCAAACTTCAGCTGTAGCCCTCCAGTGGAGCCTTAGATGTGGGAAGTCTTCTGTCTCTGTAGCACATACCTGTGGTTTCTTAAAAGGAATCCTGGCGTGACCTGTTTCATATCTGCTAGAGAACTCCATTATGTTCCTTTAAGGCTCCAATCAGTTTATCAGTAGGAAATGGAAGGATCGTGTGTGTGTGTGTGTGTGTGTGTGTGTGTGTGTGTGTGTGTGTGTGTGTGTGTGTGTGTGTGTGAGTGTGTGAGTGTGTGTGTGTGTGTTAAGCTTGAACTTAAAGGAGGCAATGTTGATGCTGCTGTAAATTTTTATTGGGTGAAGGACTTCCATTCTCGGACTTAAGCGGAGACACACATTTAAAGTTGGCGGTACCCTCTTATAAAAATTAGCACTCGCATTTTCAGATGTATGAAAAAGGGTTCCATTAAAAATAACGGTGATGCTTGGAAAGAAAATCACAGCTATTGTCAACATCAATCCCCTTTCTGAAAAGGGTGGGCTAGAGAAAGTCTGAACATTATTTTAACCTCCCCGCTTCAAAGAAAGGCTTCTGGGAAGAGAAAGGGTGTGGGTTGAGGGGACGGGAACCATCTCAACAGAAGAGCATTTCATTTCCTACAGCAAGGAATACTTTCCCCAGCTCGAACAGAGAATTGCTCTGAATTGCTCTGCTTGTGCCGTGAACTGCTGGCTTGGTGCCTGAAGGCTATTCCTCAACAGGAAACAGAATGTTTTAATGTAAGATTGAAAGGAAAACCTTCCCAGGAAGAGCAACCTGGACCAAACCTTTGAAAATCTGCGATGAAAAGGCCTAAAATAAATATAAAACTGCAGGCTTCTGTTTTTCCAGTGGTTTCTTTGCCTTTTTTGCTTGGCTTCTTCTCTGTCCTCCTTAAAAAAGAAAACCCTTCATAGTTCCTTTTGATCCCCTTCTCTTCCTGGGCATATTTTTAAAGACAGAATCTGATGAGGCTTTTTAAAATAGTTATTATAAGACAATCTTTATGATGAAATTAGAATTAGGTGAGTCAGATGCACACCACTGCAGTTGAATGGGTGGTTTTCTTCCCCAGAGGATACTGGAGTCTGCTTTTTCAAAGGTTAGGAAGACTTAATGTGAAGAAATAGTAAAAGAAAATAAAACCTCTGCAAAATAACCTCTTTGCATCAGTCATACGGTGGTGAATGTGGCATAAGGTAAACGTATCCTGCAACCTTAAAAGTATGATTAGGTTAGGTTTTGTATTCTTGAACAGTTTTTTCCTGATATATTTATAGTAAAATGCTTTTCCACTTCCTCATCTGGCAGTTGTTTAGTAACCTAGAGTAAAAGTATAATATGAATAGATGCAGTAAACACATTCATGTTAACTCTGTAATATATGATATCCTAAAACTAAAGTGTTTTCTCTTGGATTTGGACATGAATTTGAAAGATCAGTTAAGTGAGAGTATCTAAATTACTTGGCTAAGTGGTCTAACTTTACGTAACTAAATTACTTACAATCATATTTATGTAAAAACATGTTGCTATCCATTCAGACAAAAGCATAATAGATCCTTGATATATTATTGGGGCCTTTTATTGGTATATCACCCAGTGTTTTAATTTGGATTCCTGCATTTGATAGTTGCATTTGATAGCCAAAATTATCCCTTCTAAACTGCTCTGTGATTTGAAATGTTTTTTTTTCCTAACCAATGTGTCCAGATTCAGGGATCTGGTGATCTGCATTTGGATCATGAACTAGAATTTACCATCATTACTATTGCTTAGGAAGGACTGTTTGTTATAAGTTTTCATTTTAAAGATTACATTCATTTAATATTCAGTGGAATGTGATATTAGTTCATAAAGTTTATAGAGGTTTACTTCTGAATCAACACTCTTCTATTGAATACCTTGCTTAGCATCTGTATATTGTTAATGTAAGCATTATACACAATATGTATTTGTTTTTGGATCTAGAGCTCCAAACATTTTGTTTAGATCTTTGTATGTTAGATTGAATTCTAATTTGTTCCATATATTGGAAGTTTTCATTGGACAGTATCTGGATGCAGATTTCTCATATTTTGTATAAAGCAGAGTAACTGCCTCCATAAGGTTTATCAAAATCATATGAACAAATATGCAGGTGTCTTCCAGATCTTATCTGGCCCATGTAATCAATGGTCAGGCAAGCTGGGAGTTGCAGTCCAAAATGTAAGAAAGGTGTCAGGTTGCCTGCCCTTGTTCTATCCCAGCCTTCCCCATGTTGGACCCCCTTCAGATGCATGGATTCCAAGCATGATAACACTTAGATTGTGAAGGTTGTTTCAGACAGTGGTCCCCAACCTTTCCTGCTCTACGGATTGGCAGCAGCGGTGGCGATAGCAGGGAGGGAGGGAATGGTTTTGTATGCATGCCCGCTTATGCAAATGGACCTTTGCGTGCTTATCTGCCGCTTATGTGGCCTGGTTCCCAGTGGGCTGGTACGGGGCCATGGACCAGGAGTTGGGGATCCCAGTCTAAGGTATTGCCTACACAGCAAGAGTATAATTAACCTAATGAATAATGCATAGTAAAGTACCTTGATATATAATTCTAATTTTTTTTTACTGTATTGTTCTCTGCAGGTGGGAAGCGACACACATTCTCAACCTGCAAGACAAAGGCAGCGACATCAGGGCCTCTTCTTGAAATGGAAGCTTGTTAAAATCTCCCTGAATGTCCTTCAGCTAAACAAGCATATAAGGAGTATGTCTAAGGGTATCAAATTTTACCCTGATGTCACTGCTAAAGACATTGAACCATAAAGACAATCACTGCCATGTCCGTTCACCATCACAGAATTCCGAGCCCAACTCAAAAAGGAGAGCCAAGAGTAGCATTTCAGATCTTCCCCCTTTTTATCTCCACTCCGCCTTACACTCCTCCATTTGTATCTGCTATGTTCTCATTGCCGAGTCAGCAACAAAATACCGTAGCTCAGCTGTATTCATTTTGCTTTAATCAAAAGAATGATATAAGCCAGCAGCAGCAGCAGCAGCACCGGTTTCCATCTTGCCCGTTCACACCGAAGGAACAAAAAGTAATTTCTTGAGGAAGATATTACCCGGCTTATTTAATGGTGCAAGAGGATGAATCTTGGTTTTCAGATTCTAAAGATAAACTTGAATGCTTCTATATTTTAGTTATTGCCTTGGTGTACATTTTTATTGACTTTGAGGTTTTAAAGAAGCATTGAAATGCCCTCCACAATGTTTTTTAAGGTTTTTAAATAATGCTAGATTTCTTTTTTCCTGTTGGAGAAGAACAAAGCATTTGGAGGATAAAGCCCTTTTATTTCTGAATTAACTATTTGTAACAGATAAAATCATTGTATATGTACACTAAACATGTGATCCACTTCATCTCTCTATACGTGTAAAAGCAACATACCTTATTGGATCTGTTTTCAGTAAACTCTCCTACTCACATATCTGAATTTCCTTGGTTTTTTTTAAAGCCCAGCACTTGGATTATTATTACTTCGAATGTTCTGTATTTGTATCTGTTTCTGTTAGCCTGTTTAGTGGGATTTTATGCCAGTTGTTGAAATGAACATTGATGTACCCAATTTTTTTTAGTTTAAGGCAAAGCCTTTGGCAAAAAAAAAATGGACAACCAATATATATTTTGTCATTCCAATTTGAGTTAATGTGCTGATCATTTTTGTTGTTGTTTTCATGTTTTTTTTTAAATAAAAGCTTTGTAATAAAACTACAAAATACTTATTTTTTGGGCTTGGTTAAAGTTAAATTGTTTGGTTCACTTTGTTTCATGTTGCAGTTTCAGTGGAACCAGATGAAGTTAATTTGGTGGCATGTCTGCTCTTTGAAAATATGTTATGTCCACATAGAAGGGAAAAAATGCAATCCAATGTTTTATTGATGAAAATTATCCTTCTGAACTCAAAGGAGCCCCCCTTACTCTGCCTGCTTATATGAGAAATAGACACATCTAAGTAAAAAGAAAAAAAGAAATAGCAATGGAAGATTTAGAGGAAAAATAACTCTTGACACTAAACTTAATAATTCTTAAAAGGCCTGTGTTAACTGAGTAACTGAAGACTGCATTCGTCTGCACACTCATGGAAAGACCATGAACCTTCTGCCAGACATGGCTTGCCTTTATGTCTTTGTTTAAAATTGATCCAACTTGTAACTTCTGGATTCTACTGTTATATGATGGCCAGTTCTGTGTCATTAGGTAACTTCCACTTTTAAATAATAAGTTAACCAGGCTTCTAGGTTTATCATGCACATTACCAAGCATTTACATTGTAGCTATTTTTTTCAAGAGCCTTCTGGGAGATTATAGAGCAGTGTTTCTTCTTATTATGGCTATGGAGATTCTCAATCATCCAGGTCATGATTGTCCCAAAGATGCTTTTCCAAAAGGCATCTTCTTTGGAAATATTTCTCTTCTCATTCAACTGGGCTTTCTTGGCTTCTTGTTTGAAAACATTGTGCTGCTTATCCAAGAAGCTTTTCAGTTCTGAAGAAGCTTCTTGGATAAGCATCAAAACATTTTCAAAGAAGAAACCAAGCAAGCCGAGTTGTCTTTTAGAAAGGCACCTGTAGGATTTTTTTTATCCTTAACAACTTTAATGTGTGTGGACTTCAATGCTCTCAATACTTGGGGAGCTTGAGTTGAAATCCACATGTCTTATAATTGAGATGTGTTACTATAGAGCAGACATGTCAAACACAAGGCCCAGGGGCCGGATGCGGCCCGCAAAGAGGTTTCATGTGGCCTGTGAAGCCATCCTGGAAACAGTGAGGGAACGCCCTCCGCTGCTGCTTTGGCCCTGGCCCAGGTCAGCTGGGAGCCAATGTACAATTTTGTGGTGGCCATCTATGCTGAAACACATTCAGTCTTAGATCCACAAGGCCATCTAGTGAGGAACCAGTCCCTGCTGTGTCGGCCCCGCCCTCTGGGTGCATGCTGGGGAGGTGTCACCCTTTGTGAGGAATAGATCATACCTTGGCACTTGCCCTAGTCCCACCCCCTTCTGCCGGAAACCTTCAGATCTGTCCCACTCCTGCCCAAGCCCCCACAGGCACCCTTGATCCGAATGATGTAGAGCTGGCCATGCCCACCTAGTAGGCCACACCCACTCCATCCACACCCACCCAGTAGGCCACACCCACCCTGGCCACACCCACCTGCCCCCCCAAGGGCAACCACAATGCTGATGCGGCCCTCAATGAAATTGACACCCCTGCTATAGAGAAAAGGGCTATTATTTTGTAGTATGCTTTATCTAGAATAGGTGTTACTGAGTTTTTGTGGTCTGAATAATGAGTTATGTCTTATTAGTGAAGGGTTTAAATGGGTGACACTTGGCGACCTTCATAATAAACATTGGGTGAACAAGCACTTATCATAGGGAAAGATAGTTAAATCCAGTTGTTGCAAAAGTTCCATATTGTGAAAGTTCTGACTGACTTTATAAGATTCCAAGCAGAGACATGCATGTTTGTTTCATTTACTTTAAAGGTGCATAACATGAGATAAAGGACTGCTTATGATCTTCATTCTTGGCCCCAGAAACCCCCCAAAGTACTCAGTTGTAATTTTCAATGTAGTGTTTACTATATTCATTTTTATGTAACCTTAAATTGTTTGTACTGCACTTACCCATTACTTTGCAGAATACAGGTCCTTAGAGATAATAGTGCATCTCCCAACACAAGTGGACTTTAAGCCAGGGGTAAGGCAATCTTGGCTCTTTTATGACTCGTGGACCTCAACTTCCAGAATTCCTGAGCCAGCATGGCTGGCTCAGGAATTCTGGGAGTTGAGGTCCACGAGTCATAAAAGAGCTAAGGTTGCCTACCCCTGCTCTAAGCCCTCCCACTGAACCTTTAACTTTTGATGTATTCTTTTTCAAGCAAAAGATTACTCTTTAAAAAGGACAGTGGATCAAGCATTTTTTTAAAATTTGAATTTAAATTAAATTGATGAATATGGTTCCTTCCTAGGTTACTTAATTATTTCTCTTTTCTGGAATTATATTTCTCTGGAATTTCTGGAGTTATGCTGGGAACTTCTGGTGAGCATTTTCATTGCTCCTACATGCTGTTATCTTGCACAGTGGCACAACTGATTTTCAACTGAAGGCCTATGAACTATAGATGCTTGATAAGCTTCTAAGTCTACAGCTGCATGTCTCTGGGGCTCGTTAGTGAAGTTCAAATATGCATCGTCTCTGTCTGTTCTTGCATTTTAAGTTACGCTGCAGTGTGGATTTACTGGCAAATAAATGCCTTGCAGCTTTCAAATTACCTTTGCAGAAAGAAGATATGTTTTTAAATATTTGTACATATTACAAGTTTCCCTTATTCAACTTCTCTTTTTGTTGTTAGGGCACAGTACTGAGAACTGCAGGTAATGACTCAACCTGACAACTCCACCAATAGATTTAATCTTGATTTATCATTTCTTTGTAATATGAGCAACTTCCAGGGAACTGAGCAGTACACATGATTGACCTTAGAAAAGAACATTGCATAGTATATATATGGGATCAGTCTTCAACAATACCCATTAATATAGCCCCATCCTCTAAACCAGGGGTCCCTAATCCCTGGGCTGCAGACGGGTTGCGGTCTGCAGCCTGTTAAGAACTGAGCTGTGTAAAGGGCAGGCATGTGTGCAAAATTTCATTTGTGCATGCGTGAGAGCTACCCTTCCCCCCCACACACACTGCTGCTGCCCCCACCACCGCTGCCAGTCCATGGAGCCAGAAAGGTTGGGGACCACTGCTGTAAACAGTTCCTCCTTATGGCATTTTATTCTTTGCAGTGTCCTGAATGACCGCACTGTTTTCCTGTCTGCCGTTCTATGCAAAAAAGAGGACCAAGAGAAATAAATGAGACAATGTTCTAAATTCTAACCAGTACTATTTTGAGCGTATTCCACTCTAAGCTCTAAATAGCTAATACGTTTTGCTTCAATAAATATTATTTGCTATTTGACAAAAGCCCAGCCACACTAAGAGATTCATACAAATTCAGTACTTAGTATTTAGCATCATGTCTTATTTTTTATTTAAGTCAAGATTTTCCAAATTTAAATCCTCATTAAGACACTCCAAGGATTTTTGTTGGAATATTCATGAGCAGGAAGAGTCATGTGGTAACTCAATCAGCCAATGTGAAGTGCTATTGAGCCTGTACAAAAGGGTATTGAGTTAGGAGCTGAATTTTCAGTCTGAGTTTTGTCTCTGTATCTCTGTAAGAAGTCTTCATTGAGCTATGTTGCTGTAAAGAAGAATGTATGGTATTGTAAATATTTTGATATGAATATAAAGAAATTTATTTGAATCAGCTAAATGCAGTCAACTGTGAGACCTTCTGATTTATTTTTTCACCAACAGAGAAATTAAAATTCTCTAACAGGTTATGGGCCCAGAGCTTACTAAGGACTGCATTGTAATTTAAAGCTGGAAGAAATTGCCTGTGTTTAGAAAGTATAAGAACAAGGCAGAATTAGCAGAATGGCTGCAATGGAATTTGAGGAAAACTCTGTGCCTCATTTGGGCCAGAAAAATTACATTATGTGGGCTGCAAAAATGGAATGTTTGCTGAAAACTAAAGAGCTGTGGTATATTGTAGAAAATCCACCACAAGTGTTTGCAGCTGCTGATCAGAAAAGTCATGATCAAGCAATGGCTTATCTCATCTTGAATTTAGATGATGAACAATTTCTAAATGTTGCAAATTTAAAGACTGCAAAGGAGATTTGGTTGAAGTTGAGAGCTGTGCACGTGAATGTTTCTGCATGCAATATAGCGCAATTGTTAAGAAAACTTTACAGGGCCTGTTTGCAATCAGGTGAATCTGGAACAGCATTTAAATAAAATGCAAAGTTTATTTTTGGACTTAGAACAACGTGGGATTAAACTCCCTGAGTCCCAGAAGGTTTTATTGGCGTTGAACAGTTTAGATAAAACCTGGGTCACAGTGTCTGCGATATTTGAGTGTAAAGAAGAGCAAGACTTAAATTTTGAGGCTTTAAAGGCATGTTTGCTTAATGAAGAAGAAAAGCAACATTTTAGGAACAGCCACGAGGAGGTGAAATTCCTGAGGAGGGGGTCCAGACTGCAAGTCTCCGGAGAAGAAACAAGGAGCAGATGGGACCAAGTTGCATCAAAAGAGAGATTTTGCAAGCAGAGAGCTCAGCAAGAAAAGAATTGCTACATTTGTGGAGCAAACACACATCTGAAAAGAAACTTGCAGAGGAACAATTTGCAGCGAAGGACATTTGTGCAAGCAAAAAAGACTGATTTGCAAAAGGAACATTTTGGTATTGCAAAAGTTTGCTATAGCAACAACAGAGACAAGTGGCTAATAGATAGTGGGGCAAGTCAAACAATTGTTAATGACTCTGAATTATTTTGCAGGTTTGTTCCAGTAGCACAAGAAGCTGTGACTTTGGCAAATGGCCAGAAAGCAAAAGTCGTCGGAAGAGGCGATGTAAAAATTCCATATTTGGAATCAAAGTTTACCAATGTGCTTTGTGTACCTGAGATGGAACATAATTTGTTAAGTGTGTCTAATTTAGACAAACAAGGTTTTGAGATCATTTTTGTAAATGGGAAGTGTCTCATCAAAAGGAATAGGAATATTTGTGCAGAAGGCATAAAGGAAGACAATCTATATGTATTGCAGGGACAAAAGGTTCAATGTTCCCATATATTTAAGAATGTTGCAGAGCATAATTTGTGTGTTCATCTTCTACATAGAAGATTTGGCCATGCAAGCTTTAAGGTTTTGCAGCAAATGCAAGAGTTTGCAGAAGGGCTAAATTTGAAGGGATGCAAAACATATTTGGACTGTGTAGTATGCAAAGCATTGAAATCAAAGGCATTCCCAGTTAGTAAATATAGTACAAGACAAACAAAAAGAGCTCTAGAACTGGTCCATGCAGATCTGGTGGGACCAATGCAAGCCAGTTTGGGAGGAGCAAAATATGCACTGGTAATTGTTGATGATTATAGCAGATATGTGTTTTGTTACTTGCTTAGAGGTAAGACAGAGGTGCTACAACAATTCAAACAGTGGGTAAGTTTTGTAGAGAGAAGGTACAGACAACAAGTGTGTCAGTTACAAACTGACAGAGGTACTGAATTTATGTCAATTAAATTCCAACAATGGTTGGGGCAGTTGGGGATAAGACACAGACATACAAATCCTTACACAGCAGCAGAGAACAGTGTAGCTGAAAGGAGGAATGGTGTTTTGCAAACAATGAATGATTCATTATTAGAGGATTCTGGTATGAGTAGGTCATATTGGGGAGAAGCCATATTGACTGCCAATTATATAGTTAACAGGCAGTGGAGTTCCTCCATTAATAATACTCCATATGCCATTCTATATGGGAGAAAGCCATCACTGGCACATTTGAGAATTTTTGGAAGTACTGCATGGGTACATATTCCAAAGACAATTAGAAGAAAGGAACAGCAAAAGGCAAGAAAGCTCAGGTTAATGGGCTATGAGCCAGGGTCAAAAGGATATCGCTTTAGCGATGGAAGTAAAAGAATTGTAATTTCAAGGTCTGCTAATTTTGCTGAACAAAATTGGGACAGAATTAATGCAAATTCTGGGTATGTCTCACTTAATGACAGTGATCTATTTAATGACAATAACTCATTTAATGATAAAAAAATTATTATTGAAGATGTCAATGTTCAGGGAGGAGAGGCTGAACAAGACATGAAGCCAGATAGACTTGAGACACAGGAGCAGTTAATACCACGTAGGTCAGAGCGATGTAATAAAGGAATTCCGCCTGACAGGTATTCTGCCAGCAAGGTAAAGGTTTGCAATGTGTGGTATGAGCCAAGAAGTTATAAAGAAGTGTTGGCATTACCAAAAGCTGAACAAGAAAGATGGAAGGAGGCCATGGATAAAGGGATGAAATCCATGGGAGACCATGAAGTAGTTAAATCAGTGACTTTGCCACAGGGAACCAAAGCTGTGGGTTGTAAGTGGGTATATAAGAAAAAGGTATTGCCAAATAATGATGTACAGTATAAAGCCAGGTTAGTGGCACAAGGTTTTTCACAATTAAAGAATTTGGGAGAAATAAAAAAAATATCTCGGTGTAGAGATACAGAAAAATGAAAAAGGTTATATTCGCAAAGGAGAAAAATTGAGCAGTTATTGGAAAAATATAATATGAAAGATTGCAATACTGCTCTCACACCCATGAATACGGATTTTTATAATAGTTTAAGTGCGGACAAAGGTAAAATCTGTGATCAAGACATATATCACTCAGCAATAGGGAGTTTGTTATATCTATCACAGTGGTCTGGACCAGACATACCGGTAGCTTGTGCAGTAAGCATTTTGAGTCGTTTTACTGCTGCACCTACAAAGTTACATTGGATGAGTGTAAAAAGGGTTCTAAGATATTTAAAGGGAACTATAAATTTGAGTCTTCAAATACAAATTACTGAGGAATTGAAATTAAAGTGTTATGTCGATAGTGACTATGCAAATGACATAAACACAAGAAAATCAAATTCTGGGATTATAATATTGTTTGGAGGGACTCTGATTGGATGGAAGTCCAGAAAACAAACAACTGTTGCTATTTCAACAGCGGAAGCAGAATTTATTGCTTTATCTGAATTGTGTTCTGAAGTAACATGGTATGTACAGTTGTTGCAAGATTTAAATATTAATGTAAAAGAATCTGTAAAGGTATTTGAAGACAATGCTGCCTGTATAAAAATGGCAACTGGTGACAGGGTGAAGAACAGAAGTAAACATGTAGATATTAAGTATTGCAATGTCAGAGAAGCTGTAAAAGGAAAATTGATTAGTTTACATCATTGTTCTTCTGAGGATAATTTGGCAGACATGATGACTAAACCATTGGGTGGTGTTCACTATGGAGAATGTATTAAGTCAATAGGTCTGATGTTTCTTCCTGTCACGAAGGGAGGAGTGTTGGAATATTCATGAGCAGGAAGAGTCATGTGGTAACTCAGTCAATGTGAAGAAAGTGCTACTGAGTCTGTGCAAAAGGGTATTGAGTTAGGAGCTGAATTTTCAGTCTGAGTTTTGTCTCTGTATCTCTCTGTAAGACGTCTTCATTGAGCTATGTTGCTGTAAAGAAGAATGTATGATATTGTAAATATTTTGATATGAATATAAAGAAATTTATTTGAACCAGCAAAATGCAGTCAACTGTGAGAGCTTTTGATTTATTTTTTAACCAACAGAGAAATTAAAATTCTCTAACAATTTTGATGAGCACATCAGAATGAGGAACTGAAGGCAGGTTCTCAATCATTAAGGGCAATGCTATTGTTTTGTCCTATTACAGAACATTATTAATTAGATTTATAACCTGAATTTTTCTCCACAAGTTCAAGTGGCAAAAATAGCTTTCCATCTTTCCTTTCTACCCATCCGAAAACCTTGTGAGCGATTTTCCATCGCTGCAGATAGATACAACTTGGTATTTCCTGTTGCCAGCTCAATGACTTAACCACTGCATCATATTGATTTTCAATGTCACAACACTTCCTACATTTTAAGGTAGTCTGTTTCCCATCTATATTGTATTTCTCTTCTTTTAAGCTCCTCCGTCAAAAAGGCATAATCTTTCCTTGATCTCAACATCTTAGGAGGTATCTCTTTCAAAACCTGTACATCTTGACCAGCAACACTCAATTGTTTATTATAGGCTATAGATAGAACCCAATTTCTATATTTTCTTGTGTTAAAATATATCACAATATCTCTAGGCAAATTCCTTTGTGCTGCAATACGTGAGTTCACTCTGAACAGTCGTTCAATCTGCCAGGCCACATTCTCAACTGAGTCATCCAAAAATTTTGCTAAAGCTTCAGAAAAATTTTTTCTTAAATCTTCTTGGTTCTCATTTAATACATCTCTAAACCCCCTAATTCTAACCGCAAACTGCATCTGATGATATTGTGTCAAAGTAGCTTGATCTTGTACATCGCTTCTAATTTCTTCTAGTTTTTCTTCAAAATGTTGCTCAGCATTCTCTAATTTCTCTTCAACAACAATAGTATAGTCCCAGACACCCTTAATAGCGTCTACAATATCTTCTCTCATCTCCTGATTAGAGGCTTCTATCATAGCTTTAAAGTCTTTTTTCTGCTCAACCATCTTTTCCTCTATTTTCACATCAAATTTATCTTCCAATTTATCAAACCTATCATTAAAAAAAGATATTACATCTGTTAAAGCAGACTGTAGATCTTTCATTGTAAGCATTTGTGAGGACTGTGCAGGCTCTTGAGATTCTAAAGGAGCAGACTGTGATTTGACAAGCTGTCCTGGAGAGGGCATAGCCGCCTTAGCAGCTGCCTTTTGTCTTGTAGTCATAATTGAAACAAAGAAAGGGAAACTAAAAAAAAAAAGAAAAAAAAATTTTCCACTTCCACCCTTCTCAAGTTCTTTTAAAAGTCCAATTATTTTATAGTTTAGTAAATAAATCAATAAATGAATCAAGTCCAAATAGTCTCTCAAACAAGTCTTCAAAAGAAAAGAAAAAAAGTTCCGTTTCAATTTCTCAGTGGAATAAACACTTTCATCTTTCACTTTCACTCAGCAGAGAAAGCAAACGCCATCTTAAAAAGGTTATATTGATTCAAAAAAGTTTGTAGATACAAAGGCAGAAACAAAGTAACAATATACTTGCAGTACTCAAAAGGCTCCTGTATCCATTCCGTCTGAATAAAGCCCTTATTATTCTTCCTGAAAGAACAGAGGCGGTCGCGACGTCTAATTCTGTCAGCCGACAGAAGCGTTTCTGAACAGGAGCTTTCCAAGCGCCTGGGGAGCACACCTTCTCTGCCCCTGAAAATTTATTCCAGGGGTCTTGGAAGGGCTCAACCCGGCTCTTAATGCTCTACTCCCCTTCTTTGCCCGAAGGGGAGTTTTTTCGCCGCAACAAACAGCTGATGAGCGCTGTTGTTGACGGCTATACTGATTCAGAGACCGGAGCCTCACGTTAGAGGCTCCATCGACGCCGGCGGAGCCACCGGAAGCCTACTGGACTTTCTTTACTTTTCAAAAATAAAAGATACCGTTTGTTTACTGTAGCTAAAGCGAAAGATTTTTTTGAGAATATATTGATGGCTGATAGATCTACTTCCCCAAAACCTAAGGGGGCAATGTTGGTTAAAGATTTAGAATTACTGCAATCTGCGGAACTTCAACAACCTCGACTAATTTCATCGGTTCTTTTGGATAAAGCAGTTGAGCAACCAGTGCAGTCAATTGATATTTTTCAACCTTTGGCACTAGACAAGCCTAAAGATCCAAGGCGTGCACGTGAATCTACTAAAGCTACTGAACAAAGAGAAAAAACACAACCAACTCAAACCAAGCAAACTGATCTGACATCTATGGAAGCCATGGGAGCAAGACCCAAGAGGCAGGAAGAAGTGGAATGGTCTTTGCAGAAGCTTTCACGTAAAGGCCATGTCAAATAAGTATTTGACGTGGAATGTCAACGGTTTAAATTCTCCACAAAAAAGGAAGAAGATATTTCATTATTTGAAGCAATGTAAAAATGATATAATCTGTCTACAAGAAACTCACATTAGATTTTCAGACCAGAAATATTTGATTAATAATAAGCTGGGTACACACTTTGTGGCATCATCTTTAGATAAAAAAAATGGAATTGTTATTTATGTTAAAAATAATATAAAAGCTATTAGAAGCAGATAATCAAGGTAGATTTTTAGCTATAGAAATTTTACTGGATGGGAAGAAAGTTCTCTTGATGGGTATATATGCTCCAAACCAAAAACAAGGCATGTTTTATAAATCATTACACAAAAAGTTATTAGAGTTGGACTATAGATCCTGTATTTTAATGGGAGACTGGAATGGAATCCTTGATGCTGGTTTGGATAAGAAAAAGATTTCATTAGTTTCTCAATCGCGTTCAATTTTACCTAAATCTTTCTTTGATATTAAAGATGATTTTAATTTGTTAGATATTTGGAGAGAAAGACATGGTAGGGATCAAGAGTTTACTTTTTTCTCTGACAGACATCAATCATTTTCTAGAATTGATTTTATTTTAACTACTAGTGATTTTATGTTAAATTTAAAGAAAGTTAAAATTTTACCTAATGTATTGTCTGACCACAATCCAGTTATGATGGAATTAAGGTCTGGCCAATTTTTAAGCAGATCCTGGAGACTTAATGAAAATCTGTTTAATTATGAAATGTATGTGCAAGAATGTAAAAAGGCTATCAAGGAATTTTTTAGGTTAAATAAGAATGTAGGTTTACCAATAGAAGTGGTGTGGGACTCTAGTAAGGCCCACATGCGTGGAATATTAATTGAACTGAATGCTAGGCATAGACGTAAACAGGAGGAAAAGAGGCGAGTCTTAGAAGCGGAAATAAGAAAGAAAGAGTTATTATTAATTGATAAACCAGATGATAGTAATATTAAAGAAGGGATAAAGGTTTTACGGAAACAATTTGATATTTTGATGACCGATCAAGTTGCCAGGAATATACAATATGCTAAACATAATACTTTTTTTAATGCTAATAAACCTGGCAGATGGTTGGCTTATACATTAAGGAAAAAACAAAAATCCCGTTTAATTGAGAAGGTTGAATATAAAGGGCAAGAAGTATTTCATCAAGAAACTATTAAGAAGGCTTTTCTAGAGTTCTACACCAAATTGTATGCTGAAGAAAAAGTTCAAGAGAAGGAGATAGATGCCTTTTTACAAAACCAAAATGTTTCGGAAATTACTTTGGAACAAAGAGATAGTTTAAATGCTTTGATTAAGTCAGAAGAAATTATTGATGCAATTAAGCAATTGAAATTGGGAAAATCTCCAGGCACTGATGGCTTTACCACGATCTATTATAGGTGTTTACAGGAGGAAATGGTGGAACATATGAGGGAGTTATTTGTGAATATACAAGAGGGTGGTCGGGTTCCACCCTCCTGGAAAACGGCTAATGTATGCTTGATTCCTAAAGAGGGCAAAGATAATGTTCAAGTAGAAAATTTTAGACCTATTTCCTTGTTGAATACGGATTATAAGATTTTTGCAAAAATTTTGGCTAATAGATTAATGACAGTTTTGACACAGAGGATTCACCCGGATCAAACTGGTTTTTTACAAGGGAGACAGATGAAAACCAATGTTAGACAACTTGTTAACATATTGGAATATTTGGATAAACATATCCAAGTACCGGCTGTTTTAATGTTTTTAGATGCAGAAAAAGCTTTTGATAGACTGAATTGGACATTTCTGCAAAGGCTTGTGGTAAGGATGGGAATGGGGGACCAGTTTATTAATTCTATATCAGCTATATATCAGAAACAAACAGGACAGATTATAGTGAATGGACAATTAACAGATTCATTTAATATAGAAAAGGGTACTAGGCAGGGTTGTCCCTTATCCCCCTTATTGTTTGTTTTAACTTTAGAGGTACTATTGAATAGGATTAGAGCATCAGAGGAATTAAGGGGGGTACAAATTAGACAACATGATTATAGATTATGTGCCTTTGCAGACGATTTACTTCTGACGCTAACTCAGCCAATACAATCGGCTCAGAGTTTGATGGAAATTATTCGAAATTATGGAAAAGTTTC
Source organism: Bothrops alternatus (assembly GCA_034064705.1). Taxonomy (NCBI): domain Eukaryota; kingdom Metazoa; phylum Chordata; class Lepidosauria; order Squamata; family Viperidae; genus Bothrops; species Bothrops alternatus. The sequence goes on from JARGCV010000081.1 coordinate 16,576,711, forward strand.
AGGTTTTAAACTAAATTTATCCAAGACAAAGATGTTGGTTAAAAATCTTGATAATAAATTAAAACAAGATTTGGAAAGAATAACGGGATGCGAGATAGTTAAAAAAGTTAAATATTTAGGAATTTATATAGAAGCTTCAAATGGTAAATTATATAAGAATAATTATGAACTCTTATGGTGTAAAGTACAAAAAGAATTGGAGAATTGGAAAAAACTACAATTATCTATGTTGGGCAGAATAGCCGCTATTAAAATGAATGTATTGCCGAAATTTTTATTTTTATTTCAAATGTTACCAATACTTAAAAAGGATGGAAATCTTGATGAATGGCAGAAAGGTATAAACAAATTTATTTGGGATGGCAAGAAACCAAGGGTCAAATTTAAAATTATTCAAGACACAAGAGAGAGAGGTGGTTTGAAAGTGCCTAATTTTAAATTATATTACTATGCAGCAGTTCTAGTGGTTTTAAGTGATTGGATTAATTTAACAAATGAAAGAATATTAAATATAGAAGGATATGGGTTAGTATATGGGCTCCACGCGTATTTAGTTTATGATAAAAAACTGGATAGGGGTTTTAAAGAGCATATAATAAGAAACTCTGTCTTGCGAGTCTGGAAAAAGTATTATTATAAGTTAAATGGTAAAATTCCTTTATGGACGGTTCCCAGACACGCAATACAGAGCATAGGTATACAACAAATCCAAGACGTGGTGCCCTATGATAAACTTTTAAATAAAGAAGGGAATAGTCTAGAACTGAAATCATTAGATAAATTAAGGGAGGAAGGTATAGCTCATAATTGGTTTTATCACGCACAACTTCAAGCCAGATGGCAAAAAGATGTCAAGATGGGTTTTTCTCTAAAGGATGATGAAAAATTAATTATACAAATTAGAGATCAAAGAAAGATGCATATTAAAAGAATATATGATGCTTTAATTGAAATTGATTCTGGAACTGAATTAATTAAAGACTGTATGATTAAGTGGGAAGGTAACTTCGGTCACCCAATTATGATGGAAACTTGGAAAAGAATATGGGTGAAAAATGTTAAATTTACACAAGCTCAGCATCTAAGAGAAAATTTTTATAAAATGTTTTACAGATGGCATTTAGATCCCAAAAAATTATCGTCTATGTATCCAAATTTGCAACCCAAATGTTGGCGATGTGATTCTATGGACGCTACCTACTTTCACATTTGGTGGTCTTGCAAAAAAATTAAGGCTTTTTGGATAAAAATATGGTGGATTCTTCAAAATATCCTGAAAAAGCGTATTGAGTTTGTACCACAGTTGTTTTTGTTGGGTATTACAAAGGACTGTTCCACCACAGAGACTAAGTTGATTTTGAACTTGATTACTGCTGCAAGACTGTTGGTGGGACAATATTGGAAGTCATCTGAAATACCATCTATTGAAGAATGGACATTAAAAGTTACCCATCTTGTGGAGATGGCCAAGATTTCGGCATACCTGAAGAACCACTCAAATGAAACGTTTTTGATGGACTGGAAGAAATGGATTGATTATATGCAAAAGAAATATCAGTTGAAAGAACTAGATTTGATATATAGTTAAATAGTTTAATATAGTAGTTTAGTGGGGTTTCTTGTGTTTTTACCCTGTATTCATTCTGGGAAGCCTGGGGGGGAGGGAGATAATATACATTAGTTTATGTTTCTCAACTGTAGTTGGGGGCTTAGGGATTAGATAACTTTTGTAGGATGCTCGGTAGAATTTTAGTTAGCGTTTTGGATGGCGAGGAGGAGGAGCGAAAATACAAGAGGAGTGGGCTGGTGGAGGGTGTTGTGGAGGGGGGTTCCGAGCAGCTTTTAGTATTGTTTATTTTTATTATGTAATTTGTTTGTTTTCAGTTGAGTTAATAGGTTACTATGTTATAATTGTTAAAAGTTTTTTAAAAATTTAATAAAAAAATTATTAAAAAAAAAAAAAGGTAGTCTGTTTATATTTGTTTAACATGGAAGTCATCCTTTTCTCCTTTAAAAAAAAAATCAGACTTTCTTGCCTTCTTGCTGCTGTTCAAATTCTATAGCAAACTTGTGTTATATGATGCAGACACAGACATGCAAATTGATTGATATGCAAAGGCATAAAAGGAGGGGGAGAATATATGGTATATATGCTGAATCTAGCTGTATCTTAATCTAAATGAGTGTAATAAAGTGCTATTGGCTGAAATGGAAAATGTTAATTCATACTCTGCTTTCACACTGCCACCTACTGGGGGAAAAAATCAAAGCAACTATATATTTGAAGTATTTTATTCATTTTAAAATTTCTACTAGTTGGATGGAGGATTACAAACCTGAGGTGCATTTAGATCCGTGGTAGTTTCAAAAAAGGCACTTCAATGTGTAAAGCTCCCAATAAATCTCAGTGACTTAAAATATCATAAGACCACATTGTGGAAATAAATTGCTCAGCCTTTATAATCAAGATATAGCACTGACTAGTTCTTACGGCCCTGATTAAGCAGTATTACAAATACTGTATGGAAATACTCAGCAGCTTTCCTTACACGTGTCAGAAAAACATGGCATGTTGGAAAGTTCATTTGTATTTGTAAAATCCTTCGCCAGTCTTCCTTCCAAGTTTCTTCTCCTCTACCAACTGATTTAGAAGTTGGCTTGGAGCAAAGAGAGGATTGTCCGGTTCCAATGAATGCCACCCTAATTGGGGAGAGGCAAAAAATTCAGGCATTAAGTTAATACCTTAATCCAGTGATAGTGAATCTTTTAGAGACTGAGTGCTCAAACTGAAACCCAAAACCCACTTATGGATTGTCAAGTGTCAGATGGGTGTGGCCAATTGGGTGGGTGTGGCCAATTGGGTGGGCGTGGCTGCAGTGGTAACGGCAGACTGGGTGGGACTAAAAAATTCAATCAATCAATTCCAAATTTGCAAGATCTTTTTTTTCCTGTGAGAAGTTGAAATTGATTGAACCTTTTTTTTTTTGCACATGGTGGCAGAGACCTAAAGCAAAAAGGTTTTATAAAACCCAGCTGAAGGCCTAGGACTGCGGCGACGGTGCGTGTGCCCACAGAGAGGGCTCTGAGTGCCGCCTCTGGCACCCATGCCATAGGTTCGCCACCACTGCCTTAATCTGATAATGTATCACAGATATTTATAGTTTTCTTCATTCACAACTAATTACATTTTTTAATGTAGCAATAAAGCTGGCTCCCATATTTGTATTCGGAGCAACAAGAGAATTTCAGTTCAAATCTTGCAACCCTTTTAAACAAGACTATTTTCAAGTTGTTGGCTAGGATAAAACTTAATCCTATAGAGACAAATTGGGAAGTCAAAATGATAGAGTGATTTTTTAGGGTAGGAATTGGATCATTAATTTTTTTTCTGGGAATTTTACATAAAACAAATCTCAGATTATTCATAATACTCTTAAAAATACAAGAAGTGGAAAAAACTCATAGAGGCTTTCATGTTTTTAGGTTCTGTTGTTTTGACCAGTCAATCCTGCCTGCCCCTTGCTGTTGGTTCCACCGTTATAGAAACAATGTCAGAATGGAAAACATAGACAAACTGATCACACTTGTTGCATTAGGGCAGGGTTTTTCAACCTTTTCAGAGATTTTAGGATATGGCAATATCCAGTCGCCTAGCAGGTGGGTGTGGCCTGCTCGACGCCACTCACTGGACACAGCTGACTCAAGACAGTCGCACCGGCTAACTCGATGTGGGGACAACTCGGTGCCCCACAAACGCCTCGCCTCCCCAAACTGCTAGCAGCCAAGCACATGCACACGCACACGCACACACATCACATTCCAGGTTTGGGGACTTTTATCCACAGAGGAAAAAGAGGGCCTTCTCCCCAAGCCCAAGCAATTTGCTAGCTCAGTTTTGGATACAAGTCTCCAAGCTTGGAATGTCTGTGTGTGTGTATAGCACCCTAAAGAGATGTTCTTTTCACAATCGCAGACATCGTTGGTGTTTCCCTGTCCGGTGCCCCCTCCTGGCAAAGCAGGGGATGGAGGACATTTGCAGGAAGCAGTTTCCTCATAGTCCAACTTCTGTTTTGACAGATCTCTGGAGAGCAAGAGGAGGCAACAGGGGATCAGCACTTCCGGGTCCTGCCCTTCTCGAAAGCAAATTCCCATTTCCAATCATGCGTGGTAAGGATGCTGGCTTGTTGGGGCAGCCTTCCCTCACACAGTTCCCCTGCCACCCCCTCCTCCTCTCCAGAGATCTGTAGGGGAGACAGAGATTTGGAGGGCAAGGTTCAGCCTCCATATTGGCCAGTTCTACCTCTCCAAGGCCTCCTCAATTAAACAAACATTATATATAAATTAAAACATAGCCAAAAAGAAAACATAGTTAAATCACTAATTACAGCTCTTCACATATTTTCTGGAAAAACCACCTTTATTGATGTTAGGAAGAACAAACCTTACGCATTAAGGAGCTCTTAACAGGAAGGGAATTGAAGATCCCCAAAAGTTCTTGTTCTTTCTAATCTGCCTTCCCTTTGAGCCTTTAGTTCTCGTTATTTTATTATTATGTATTTAAGAAGATCAAAGGCCGCTGTAGCTCAGGATACTCACCTTAAAATCAGAACCTAGAAAAATTTAGTTAATCCACAATACGCCCTATGAAGAATGAAGATAATCTTTGGGCCCTGAGAGCATGCAGATGTCAAGTCAGAATATTAGTGGCACACCTGTCAGCAACTGGAAGTGCATAAGTCCATGTACTTCCCTCTCCTGTCTCACAACTCAATCCATACATCCTTTAATTTTCAGACAGATCTTTTTCTCACAAGCTCCTTTAAAAACCAACAAGGTATACTGTAATTAGCAGGAAAAATAAATCTAGCACTTCTGAATTCTTTCCCCAAGGGGGAAAGTTCACAGCCTGCAGGTTGCTAGCAAAATCGTCAAAGAACGTAGTTATTGCTGCTAAAAAGAAGAATAAATAACGAATCAATTTTGCAGCTCTCTCCTGTTACTACATCCTCTTACCTCCAGAATGTGGCCTGGGATTGCACAAGGGGCTAGGCTAAAATTCGGTTGAGTAGTTTGCAGCCAGGTGTTCAGTATAGACCTTGCCAAGGTGATTTTAATAGCCCAGGAAGGGATAGGAAAACCCAAGGAAAACTTTGCAATCAATAAACCATGGTGGCCTATGCTTGTTTTGCCTTATTTTGATTCTCCTCCCCAGCAGCAACCCATTGATCATAGAACGGCATGGCCACAAAGATAGAGGCCTTCAGCCTCCCAATCCCTGCTTAGAGAGGGATTTGCATTTCGGCCAGAGTCGGGCCATACACCCCCAAAAGAAAACCCTGAATCCAGCGGACCAGAAGGCAGCCCAGCTATCACACCCCCCAGTTCCTTCTCCTTGGCCCCAGGGCACAAACGCCATTGCTGCTCCTCGCCATAGCTGGGGCGGGACTTGCAAGTATCTCCGTCTGCTTTGTCCTGCAAAGCAGCGCTCACCCGGCGTTCCCGATCAAAGAAGGGGGCAGCAGCCAAGACTACAGCAGATTTGCAGCTTGTCAGGGGCGCTCAGAGGCTGCCCAACTTCACTGCGGAATTTTGGGGTTGGAAAGTGGAGGGCAGTGCCACATTTGCAGGCCTGGCAGCACCTGCTGGAAAGCCTCCTGCTCCTCCCCTCCCCCCGCAGCTACCTCCTTCGGAGCTGTCCTGATCCTGAAGGGCCTACCGGCCTAGATCGCCCACTTCGTCCTGCAAAAGGTGGCTCACCTGGCATTTCCCATTCTCACACACATTCCTTCAAAATCCTCTCTCTCTCTCTCTCTCTCTCTGTGCTTCTCTGAAAAAAGCCTTTTCTCTTCTGCCTCTTTCTCTGGAGCCTTTTCTTCTCTCCCTCTCCTGCCCAAACTGCCTCCTTTTATAGCTTCTCCTGTCTCTACCACCCTCCTCCTCCATTCTCTTCCGGGTGTGCCGGTCCTGGGGCCTTTGTCTTGTCCCATCAGCCCTGCAGCTCCTGAGGACTCTCTCACAACAAGTCTTGCGCTGTGCTGCCTTGGCTCATTCCCTCCCCCGCTACACCTGGCTTGGCTGGGCTGGGCAGGGCCACGTACCACCTGACAGGTGCCAATGTACCACCGGTGGTTGAAAATCCCTACATTAGGGCACTGTGTGAAACATCGCCATCAAAACATTTTTCCCCGCACGACTATTTTTAGATTTTCAAACAGAACTTATGATATACATACCATCCATAATGAATTTACTGGTATCTAAGCCAACATAGTCTAAGAGTTCAAATGGGCCCATGGGATAACTTGCCCCAAGTTTCATGGCAACATCAATATCTTCCTTTGATGCATCTCCTAGACAAAAGATTGACATTTGAATTTGCAGAGTTCTATCTCTCTTCTTTCATTCATTTATTTTATTACCAATCAAATTTATATAGCTGCCCATCTCACTAACAGTGACTCTGGTTGGTGAACAAGAATCAAGTTTATAGCATTACATAACACAACACAACCTTTAAACCTGGTGCTCCTTATTGTAGACAGCATCAAAATTCTAGTAAATCAGCAGTTTTCCAGAAGTCAGTGTTGACTAAGGCATTGCATGATTATATCACTAAACTCCCAAAACTGTGGTCCAGAGAAGCACCCAATGGAGAAGCTTTCAAATATCCACACTTCAAAATGGCTTCTTTTTGAATGTATTTACCTAGCTACCTAGCAGTGTCTCTAAGGAATAAGTCTCATGCATTCCAAGGGCAAGAATAAGTCACCAAAAAAGTGAGAATTACACAGAAACGCACTTCTAGTCTGGAGTTCACTACATACACTAAATCATTCAATGACAACTACATGGCTGATCTACAAAACCAAATAATACACTTTTTTTCCAGGTCTGACAGCTTGAGGCTTTGTCCTCTGAATAATGGAGATATATTAACTGTATTTACTTTTTCATAAGCATTTTTGTTCTTTTTTTAATGTTAACCTTCTCATATTTTACCAAATGTTAGCAGTACGTGGCCCACAAGTTTTCTAACTCAGTGAAGAAAATGTTCTCAGCAAAGTGAAATTTTGGAAAACAGCCTGTGAGAGCTTTTATCTATTCCACATTTGGAAGGGGCAGAAGAAAACCACATTAAACCATAAAACATTGCCAGTGTAGTCTGACAATTAAAACTTTATTTTTTAAAAAAGATATTATTTGATTTAACGTTTAGGATTTATATTTATAAGGGAAATAAACTAGTTATTCAAATAATTGTTTTGAATTACAAATGGAAGATGGACTTAGCGGATAAAAGTTATTTTATGAATAAGTGATATTAGAATGAGAATTAGAATATGACTGTGAAATAAACTGAAATAAATAATAAGTGTATTTTAGACATATTATTTGGCATGAACTAAGGGAACCGTGGGTTATCCGAAACTAATATTATTGGACACTAAGCCAACTGGAATATTGTAATTGAAACCAGACAAAAGTCAAAAACACGATTTGGAGACATATAATTTAAAAGTTGTTTATAAATGTTTTAAATGATTGAGTTATAACTAGCAATTTATTAACGTGAATTTGGTATAATAACTAAGGGAAACAAAGAGGAAATTTTTGATGATGTAAACTGATATATGTATGGATAAGCGTGTTATTGGACTATGTATTGCCCAACCACCATGTTGCTTCCTTAAATACCTGAAGCTTTGTAAAAATGGAAAATTAATAAATCTTGTTTTTTTTTAAAAAACAACTTTATTTTAATTAGATGCTATTCTGTTTCTTATAGCAATCATTTGAATATAATGTGTTTCAATTCCCTCTTACAAAGTATTTAAAGTCTAAACAATAGCTGGATTCAAGGAATACCATTAAATGAAGCTCAATAAATTAAAAAGTTTCAAATCAGAAAATAAACCCACCAGTTGGTTGATTAAATTTGGAATGCATCATTTTGTTGAAGTATTTTATATGGCAATATTTTAGAGAAAATGTTTTTTATACAATATTATCCTCCGCTCTAAAAAAATACTAATTTCTTATGCTGCCTTTGAGGAGTTATTAGCAATATTTATTGATGGATAAGCAAGAAATACAGATAATCTTGCTTCACAAGCTGAAAACACTTATAAGATCTACAAAGGAAGCATTTAATATCTAAAATATATTTACAGGATCTTGATAATGGAAGTCTTTCATCTGCAAAGAGAGGAAAGGCTGCCTTCCAAACAAAATGTTTGAAATAATATTCTTAATAGCAGACAGTCATAAAAGGGAGCTTAATCCTGAAGAGTTACAGAGAGGAAAGTTCTCTTTAGCTCTTTATATAGCAGCCATCCTTGCTTTGAAGAACACACGGCTTACTTCAAGAGTTAACTGGCTCTAAGGTTTGAAAGAAAAGGACAATAATTATCCTTATTATCCCGTACTTCCATCAACATGGCAACAAACAGAGCACTTCTCCCCCATCCGGGCTGCTCTCCAGGTGTGTGGACTTCAGCTCATGTAATTCCACATCATCTACTCGTTGCCCTGCCGGTCATTGATGGCCAAACATCTGGAGGCCACTAAAATTGCAGTAAGTTGAGTAAAAATTCATCTATAGTTAGGAATCCTCCCATTTTTCCCAAAAGGCATTCCTCAAGGCAGTTTTGTAGTAATTTTGGAATCAAGTCATGTGGAGCCAGCTTAAAATAACTACCACCTTTGTTCTATTCTGGTTTATTTGATATCAATTAACTTATTCCAGGGGTTAGAAACTCCAGCCATCCTTTTGTTTGGATGCTCACAATCTCACTGGGTTCAGCACGTTCAGGTCAATCTCTTGCAAGATGAAATCTCACAAGGTTTGATGGTTTTACAAGATTTTATCTTTAAAGAAGGGGAAAGATCTATGGCCCTTCACAGAGGGTGTTACACCCACTAATTAGCAAAAGCCCTGGTTATTTCATAGCCCTGCTCAGAAATATCACAACCTGGCGTACAGGTAGTTCTCGACTTACGATCACAATTGAGCCCATTTCATTTGCTAAGCGAAACGTTTGTTAAGTGAATTTTGCCCCATTTTGCAACCTTTCTTGTCACGGTTGTTAAGTGGATCTCTGCAGTTGTTAAATTAGTAACATCGCTGTTAAGTGAATCTGGCCTCCCCATTGGCTTTGCTTGTCAGAAGGTCGCAAAAGCTGATCACATGACCCCAGTGACATATATAACACTGCAATCGTCATAAATATGAGTCAGTTGCCAAGCATTAAAATTCTGATCACGTGACTATGGGGATGCTGCAAGGGTTGTGTGAAAAAAAAGTCATGTTTTTCACTGCCGTCGTAACTTGGAACAGTTACTAAATGAACTGTTGTATGCCGAGGACTACCTGTACTGCACATTAAACACATGTAATACTTCTAGAATATTAATCTTATTGTCATTAACTTTAATTAATTATTGTTATTCTGTTAATTGTTTTTAAATAAGTGTTGTTATTAATCTTAATATTAACTTTGTTAATAATCAACAAAGCAGTGTTGATTTTTATATAGTAGTTTCTAGTCCACATTATTTGGCAAACACTTCAAAAATTCTGAAAGGACCGAACAAGTAAAAGGAACTTAAGTGCAATTTAGAGACACTTAGCGTTTCCAAAATAAAAATCAGGGTTTCTTTCTTTACTATTACAGAGGTAGCTTTACTAGCATAGTGATAGGCCAATAACAGTTTTGAGCTGTTCAGACATGGCTGATCCAGGTTCTTTTGATTTCAAATTTTATATACTTTTTTTTGTTTAAAAAAAATAGCTTTGAGAAAAAACTTCATTCAGATTGCGCCTATAATTTCAACATGATTCTAGTGACATTAAAATGCTAATTACACTTCCAATTCCAGTGATAAGCACCAGAATGTAATTTATTTCCCTAATGTCACAAGATACTTTTGGAAATGGGAGATGGAGAAGGCTTTTATTTTTATTTTATTTTTTTTAAAAAAAACCAGCTGATAAAGGACACACATTATCCTATATAATAAAATTGGCTGGAAGGATATGAAATGAATTTTTTGCACTCATTGTCATTTAAACAGAAATTTGAAAGAGGTCTCTTAGGGACGTGCATGAAATGGAAAAATGTATTTTGCCAAGCAATTCTGTGTGTGCTGCTGCTCAGCAGAAACAAAACCAGAAACATTTTGATTGTTCCAGATTTGTGTCAATATCTTTGCTTCAAATGTGGCAACAACTCCAACAGGCTGCCTCCCCTATTCAGAACCTTCCCAGTGCCTCCCCTCAAGAAAGATTCTGGCGGAGGCAGGATGGCAGAGATAGCTCAAGGGAGGCAGGGAACGGAAGCGCTGGGAAGATCAGGGAAGTGGATGGGTTGGCTATGATGCCCTTGAAGACAAGGGTTTTGGCAATGATAGCTACAGAAAGATAGGAAAAGTAAAGAGATGGAAAGTTGGAGGGGGCTGGTCTTCTGTTGCCATCCTAGGCTTTTCCCAGTTCTTCTCCAATAATACACCTCTGCCTGGAACATGCATATTTTGGTCCACTGCCAGACTGAGTAGCTTTTGTTTGGAAATAGTGGTGCATGTAAGGTTTTGTTCAGTTACACTAGAAACAGTACAGTTTCTATTACATGAACTAGTGAGCTCTCTGAAGGGTCTGTTTGTGTGAAAACAATGGAAGACTCCTAAATAAGGTAGCTTCACTCTAGGATTCTTCCCAGAGAGGAGGGGCTTGCAAAGACCTCCTCAGTTTGGAACTACTGTGGGTGAAAGACATGACAATATGGAAGGTACCAACTTATCATGGGATAGAATAGTTTGTGGTCCTCTTATATCCAAAAACTATCTCCTCCAGAAGTTATTTTGTATTGGATCAGTATCTAAGTGGAGAGGTACCTCATGTTGCCCAAGATACCCCAAAAATCCTTAAAATAATCTTACAAAGTCTGAAATCTTGGGAAATGGCCAAATGTCACTTGATTTGGCCTTTTTTATTCTTAGGAAAGGGCCTTTTTTATTTAGATATTTGTATTCCACCTTTATTACTTTGACAAATAACTCGAGGCACACCTTCTTCCTCCACTTTTCCCCACCACAACAACTCAGTGAGGCGGATTGGGCTGAGAAAGAGAATGACTGATATAAAGTCATAACTGGACATGGAAGAGAGGGAAGTGAAAAGAGGCGGCAGGCACAAGAAAAGCCTGCTCAACTGAACTCTTTAATTTCACTAGAACAGGGGTAGGCAACCTTGGCTCTTTTATGACTCATGGACTTCAACTCCCAGAGTTCCTTAGCCAGTCATGCTGGCTCAGGAATTCTTGGAGTTGAAGTCCACGAGTCATAAAAGAGCCAAGGTTGCCTACCCCTGCACTAGAACCTAAGTTAGATATCAGATTAAAAAACAAGCAAACAGGCAAACTGGGGGCTGTAGTCCCAAATACTGGTGGAGATGTACATACAGATTGACTATTTTCTACATTACCCCTTTCAAAAAGCCGAACTGCTTCCATCAGGTAAGGCACAAGAAGTCGATTCACAACAAAGCCAGGAGTGTCCTATGTAAAAAAAAAAAAAAAAAAAAAACACACACACACATAACAGGGTTGATGGTAAAATAGATCATTATTACAATATAAGTATTACTGACAGTCCCCATTTTAAGATCCTTCATTCAATGACCATTCAAAGTTGTGTTATATTTGCCAAGCTCTTGCTGAATGAATGGTACCGTGTTTCCCCGAAAGTAAGACACTGTCTTACTTTCTTTTGGGCTCTGAAGTAAGCATGGTATTTTACTTTCGGGGAGGGCTTACTTTTTGCCAGTACGGGCACCAGCAGGCCACGAGCGCGTGGGGATGGGGCAGGGCCTGTGTAGACACCTGCCGAAGCTGCGCAGGGTAAGATTGCCATACCCGCCCCCGCTTAGATGCCCTCGCCTCCCACAAGTGGTTTTTTACTAACCTGCCTTTCAGCTGCATTCCATTTCTCTGTTCGTTTCTCAGCCTTCGTGTTTTTGTGGGAAAAAAAAAATAAAAGTTCAATCAGAATTTCTAACGTCTCACGAGATCTCAAGAAGTTAGAAAGTCTATTGAACTTTTTTTTTTTACCAGTAATCCCACAAAAAAGCGGTGAAGGTGGAGAAGCAAACGGAGAAACGGAATACAGCTGAAACGCAGGTTAGTAAAAAAACGCTTGGGGGAGGTGAGAGCATCTGGATGGGGGTGGGGGTGGCAACCTTATCCCACGCGGTGGCGGGAGGGTGGGGCACATGCCCTTCCTGTGCCAGGCCAGCCCCTGCAGTCCTGGGGCAGCCGTGCTGGGTGGTAGTGGGCAGGATGTTGAGATGGGGACTGCGAAGTTGGAATTGACCTCCCCCCCCCAAAAAAAACTTTGTTTCCCTGCATGTGGTCTCAGTGGATCACAAAGGAGAAACAGCATGGGGCTGGGAGTCAGGTAAGCAAAGAAAGGCAATTCCTGGGGGGGAGTGAGGATTTCTTTCCTTACCTGCCCCACTTGTTCTGTGGCCGCTTTCAGCCAAGCCGCGTTGCTCTTGCCAATGCTCTGCCCGCTGTCCCTCCCCGAGCCTCCAGTGCTTCACCTGCCGCTTTGGTGGCTCTGTAGGAAGAGCTGCAAACTTCTCTTCTCTAAGAGAGAAGAGAATGGGCAGGTAAGGGGGGAACCTGCCCCACTGGTTCTGTGGTTGCTTTTGGCTGAGTCGTGTTGCTCTCGCCAATGGCGCAGCCATGAGGCCGAGGAACAAGCCGAGCAGCAGTAGGGAACCGGTATAATGGCATGTGGCTCAGAAGGGGAGAGGATCCGCCAGGCCTCATGGCAGCGGCATTTAATTTTCGGAAAACACGGTAATTATTGACAGTTCTTGGTTACAGTTGTTGCAGCACTCTCTGCTGATCAAAATTTGGGTGCTTGACACCCCAACCTCATTTACAGGTATAATATGTACTTTAGCTCTCCCCATCCACCTATCTCTCTCTCCCATGACTGTCCTTTTGGCAGTCCTACACTCTGACTGCCTATCCCTGTCATCTCCCACCCCAAGGTCCTCTCCCCACCCCATTTCTGGACTCCTGAAAAGGATGGCCACATCTCCAAAGCAGTAGGAGGAAGAAGACTAAGAAAGTCAGCTGAGGAGAGCAGGGGGTAGTAATGATAGGCAGTGGGGGTGGAGTGCAGGGGGAGATAGATGTGGTCAGAACTGAAACAGCAGGAAATGGGCAGGAGTGTGTGGTAGGTCAGGAGAAGCAGGAGGTCCTCTGTCAGGTCCCCAAATCCTTATTGTCTCCTTTCCATCTATATATTCTTTGCTTTGGGGCCTGCCATTTAGCTGGGGGGAAGGGGGATATTTGCTTTCACTTGGGATAACTTTCACTTTCTGCTTTCTTTCTTCCACCTCTATCCGCTTGAGAAAGGAATGTGTCTCCCTTATCAGGGAGACGGTTACAGAGAATCGAAAGCTGGAGAAGACCTTGAGATGCACACCAACTGTACCAGTTACCTGCTCATTCAAACGGACACTATGACTTTGGTGGGAGGAGGAATATTGCTGATTTAATTACACCAAGTGGGATTTTCTCCAGATCTCGACTTAACTTCCCTATTTTCACTAAACCTTAATAAAAGTTTCCTTTTGAAACAATGCTGTTTCAAGAGTTCTGCTTTCTTGGGTGGTCAGCCGAGGTGGGTCCTTATATCCTCACTTAACAATAGTGTGGTCCTTGACTAATAACCATAATTGGGACTACCAAAACTGCCACTGCTAAGTGATATAGTCATATGATGTTCTGCCTAATAACCACTTTGCTTAAAGATGGACATTCCTGTCCCCATTTATATAGGACTGCCTATATAAATAAATGTTGTTACTTACTCTTTTTGTTGCATATATAATTGACTATCAACCTGCCATTACTATATATGGGAAAAAGAGGAAACAAGGCCAGGTTCATGTTGGATTGAAACCAGTGTCTTCTTAAAATATTCTATAACTATGTTATAACCCTCAGTCTTATGTTGTTGGTGGCTTAGCAAAAAATGTGCTTCCAAACTGAGACAGAGGTGAAAAAATTCTTCAGGGTGGCCAGGTGTGACCCTACTGCATCATTATTCTTAATTTTGAGATAAACTTGCCTTGCAAGATATTGGATTTTTCCCGACTGCTCTGCTGAAATCCATGAGGGACTCAAAAGTCTTCTGGCTCGTCATCGGCGTCTTGATAACCTAGCGGCAAAGACATTATCAAAGTGTAGGGACTCTCATCAATCTAAAAAATCAATTTCATATAATACCATGATGCAGGAGAGAGATTAACCAAATCAGACTTCATTTCTTTAAATCTCAAATAGTTTAATGACAAGGAACTTCTTTTTCACCACTTCTCCAAACTATTTCAATTCTGCTGTCCATTCTCTGAACCAATTTCCATCAGAAATGAAGTATGTTAAAATGGTGTAGATTTTGCTTCAGTTAAAAAATGTGCTGACTTTTTGTTTCTTTTTTCTTTTTTTAAATTATCTTGGCATTCAATAACCCATACTGATGCCTAGTGTGCTGCTATCATCTACTAAATATCTTTGTTGGTTTTAGCCAACAAACCCATGGTGGCACAGTGGTGAGAATGCAGTATTGCAAGCTAAATCTGTTCACTGCCAGAAATTCGATTCTGACTGGCTCAAGGTTGATGCCTCCTTCCATCCTTCCATGGTTGGTAAAATGAGGGGCCAGATTGTTGGGGGCCATATGCTGACTGTGGACTCTATAAATTGCTTAGAGAGGACTGTAAAGCACTGTGAACCAGTATATAAGTTTAAGTGCTATTGCTATTATTTTTGTGTGAGACCATTTTTTTAAAAAAAATTAAATATAGTATAAAGTATAGTAAAAAAACAATAAAGATATATAACAAATCATAAGAACATATGAGGCAAAACTTACTCTTTTTATACTGTATGTCACATGAAAATGATTTCAATGATAAGCAGTACATATTTAAAAAAACAAATAAGTAAACCATTATAGAGAGAGCTATGAATAGAAGTAGGCAATATTGTTCCTCACTTCACATTTCTTAGAAAGCTCCTGTTAATACAGAAATGGATTGCTTCTCTTTGAAATATGTGCAAGGGGAATCAGACTACCAAGGGCTACTCCAAGTAGACCTGGACTTATAGCCATTTGTGTAGTTACCATTCAAAGTTACAACAGCACTGGAGAAAGTGACTTATGACCTTTTTCACATGTATTTATGACAGTTGCACTGCTCCACAGTCATGTAATTGCTATTTGTAACCTTTCCAGCTGGTTTCCGCCAAGCAAAGTCAATAGAGGAAGTCAGATTTGTTTACTGACCGCATGAGTTACTTATCGACCACAGCGATTTGCTTAACAACTGTGGCAAAAAAGGTCGTAAAATGGAGCAAAATTCACTTAACTGCCTTGCTTGCAGTTGGAAATTCTAGGCTGAATTGTTTTTGTAAGTCGAGGACTATCTGCAGTCTTGAATATGCATTACTCCAAAGCAGCGGTTCTCAACCTGTGGGTCGCGACCCCATTTGGGGTCGAACGACCATTTCGCGGGGGTCGCCGGACACCGCAGTCCGCCATTTTTTCCCCCATTCGGCCCGTCGCACCGCGCATGCACGGTTTGGCCCGTCGCGCGCGCGCCACGCATGCGCGGTTCGGCCCGTCGCACGTGCGCCACGCATGCGCGGTTCGGCCCGTCGCACCACGCATGCGTGGTTCGGGTCGTCGCGTGCCGTGCATGCGCGGTTCGGCCCGTCGCACGCCGCGCATGCGTGGTTTGGGTCGTCGCGCGCACCGCACATGCGCGGTTTGGCCCGACGCGCTGCACATGCGCAGCGTGGGTCGGGGTCGCGCCACGCATGGGCGGCGCAGGTGGGGTCTCGGCCTGAAAAAGGTTGAGAACCGCTGCTCCAAAGTTTCAATGCAATCAATGCCTCAAGTGGAGAGATGCTTTTTTTTTGCTCGTGATCTGTTGCTGGGTTTCTCTTTGGTCTCTGCTTGGACACTGTTGGGGCAGAATCTCAAACCAAATGGCTATTTTATCTGCTCCAATGAGGAGAAATTTAATGATAGTTTTAGTCTCAATAATCGAATTAATATATTTATTTAACTTATTAATTTGCATCCCATCCTTATTATTTTTATAAATAATTCATTAATGCCTAAATAGCAGCATGGACTGAACATGGCGCAAGATTAATTTTAGAATATTATTAAGACTCCTTACCTCTACAAGCTTCATCAGAGGTACTGGGTTAAAAAAATGTAAACCACCAAACTGATCCTGCCGGGTGGTAGCATTAGCTAAGTCTGTGACTGGCAAAGAGGAAGTGTTGCTAGCAAATATCGTGTGCCTGGGGAGAAAATAATATTCACCTTATGTTAGTTGCAGCTCTTCTTTCCACCAACATCTATTAACAATTTTAATTCAAAATGTCCCCCCCCCCAAATCAATTAATTATGTTCCTTTTAACTCTTAATTAGTAGACAGGGATTGATCTTCACAGAAAAAAAAAATTAACTTGTTCTCTCAATAGTTAAATTAAAATAATAAAGAGAACATGCACAATCTGATTTGGAGCTAATTTGGAGCTTCCCTAGTAGTAAACAATTAAGTTAGAAGGAAATGAAACCTAGCAGTGCAGGTAATGATTATTCCTTATTGACAATGGGCACGAGCAATTGATCCAAACAGAAATGAGTAATAACGTGTAAAGTAAAATGTAAAAATATTCAAATACCAATTAATAGCTGGAAGGGAAATAAAGGGAAGCAAGAGGAAAGAGACTGGTAATTTGCACTTTTGAATATTTTTGAATTTTTTTGTTTTTTAAAATACTTTATGTATGTATATATTTCTCTTTTGTTTTTGGATTTTTTGCTTGCTTTTTTCACATAAATTAAAATAGGAGAGTTTTTTTAAAAAAAAATAATAAAAAATCAATAGTTTGATTATATCTTTTAAAGATTATTACTGCTATTATTATATTTTACATTTTAAATGTTTTACTATTTAGAAATGACCACACTGCACTTTATACAGATTAATAAGCAATGAATTCAGGTAGTTCTTGACTCATTTAATGATAGTTTAAAATTATTACAGACTCAAAAAAAGTAACTTATGTCCTGTGCTTGAAGTTATGTTCATTGTACTTCCCCCGCGATCACATGACCAAAATCTGGGTCCTCCTATTTATGACAATTGCAGCATCTTGCAGTTAGATGATCGTGATATGTAGTCTTCCCAGCCAACTTCCAACAAGCAATTGGGGAAAATGGATTTGCTTAACAATTATGTGATTCACTTAACAACCACATGATTTGCTTAATGGCCATGGTAAAAACTGTCATAAAATTGAATCCAATTGCTTGGTGACTCACTTAACGACTGATTCCATCTGTGGTCATAAGCCGAGGACTACCTGTAAATTCTTTATTTAAAATTTTTATTTCATCTCTGTAAGAAGCTATTGCATATATTAACTCAAACTTGAAATTTAATATTTTCAGATGTTTATATTCTACCTCAATTACATGGGAGTTGACATTCGCACAAAGAAAATGGATTTACAGTGAAGAGACGGATGGTTCTGCATCCGATACCACAAACACATCGCTCCACATATTCTACGGACTTGATTACAATAATATAGACCAATCATAGATGACTGGAGTGAAACATGGTCTCAATTTATTGATAAAAGTATCTCTGTAAACATTCCCTTTGTACAGTTATATTTTCTTTAGTTTCTGTTCCTTCTTATATAATTTTATATGAGAGAGAGAGAGAGAGAGAGAGAGAGAGAGAGAGAGAGAGAGAGAGAGAGAGAGAGAGAGAGAGAGAGAGAGAGAGAGAGAGAGAGAGAGAGAATGCTCAGTAGCAAAATAATGTTTGAGAAACCCATATCCTTGTAACCATAAGAACATTTAGCTACAGGCAATTTTCACTGATTGCACTCTTTTCTCCACTCCCTAAATGTCCTCTAACTTCATTTCATTTCCCTCTCATCTTTCCTTTTACTGTTTTGGTCTCCTCCTTCTAAGAATGGGCACACATGAACATACGCCGGTATTGTCAGAATACTCTTCCATGCCTCTGATGAAATATTGTATTTGTGCTCCACTTCCAGTGGATACCTGTTGCTTTTTAAGGTGCTAGAAAATTCTTTGCTGCTTTTCTATAGGTCATTCAGACTCATCTAAGACCAAAGTATGAGAACAACGTATGAGAAGAAGGCAGAAAAGTAGCCTCTAAATTTTAAAAAAACTTGCATGAATACAGATTCCAAATTTAAGTACTCTTCTGCATTTTAGAAAAGGGAGACTACAGCAGGGAAGCTCAAGCAAAAAAACATTTGCAGCACACATTTTACATGAGTCACAAACATATTTGCCATTTTTTTCTTGGAAGTACACCAGCGTACACAATGGACAAAATGATGAATACATTCCCCGAAGCCTAGTAATAATAATCTTATAAAAGCTACAAAAGTACAAACTTATTCCATAGACTGCAAAGAGGTGATTTAATGATATCTTAACTAAATCTCAGTGACGTACTGAGTTTTAGTCTCCTCTTAGGCACAGAAGCCACTAGGGTGAATTTGAGTCAGTCACTCCCTCTAGCTCAACCCACCTCACAAGGTTGTTTATGGAAGAAAAAGTGGGAGGGAGCATTTTGAGTAATAAAAAATAAAAATAGGATATAAAACAAACAGATAAAGGTAAAGTATTCCCCTGTGCAGTCGTGTCTGATTCTAGGGGGCAGCACTCATCTCCGTTTCTTAGCAAGGGAGCCAGTGTTGTCTGAAGACAGTTCTGTGGTCATGTGGCCAGCATGACTATATGCTGAAGTTTAAATTTAATATGTCAGGGTGGGTTAATTATTAAATACATGGAAAGTAATCATAATTGTTATTTTAACTGAATTTCAGTCTTACAATTCTTGTCCACCCTCTTTCTCCTGACTTTTCTACCTGTAGTTTCCAAGATTCCATTGAATTACTAGTCCAGGGGTAGGCAACCTTGGCTCTTTTATGACTCGTGGACTTCAACTCCCAGAATTGAATTGAATTGAATGGCTGGCTCAGGAATTCTGGAAGTTGAAGTCCACGAGTCATAAAAGAGCCAAGGTTGCCTACCTCTGGACTAGACGTGCCCCAAACCTTAAATATTGCACTTCCCCAATGAAGTGTACAGGGCTAATAATATTCTGGGTTTTCAGAAGGTTTGACAACAATATAGCCATTCATGTTGTTTGAAGGTGGGCTTAAAATCAGATACCAGGAACTGGGAAGTAAACTGCAGCATGGGCTTTGCAATATGCTATTTACATTTAAAAATGCACAAATTGTTGATACGGTCCACTTGTTTAGGATTCCTGATTGATAAATTTGCTTTCAAGATACACCATTCGATCTCTATCCTAATTTTTGCCTTTTTCTGTGCCCCTCCAGATTTTCTGCTTCAATCCTAAGTCAGTTATTTTAGATTCTTATCCCTCTTTGATCACTTGCCTTATTATTTTTTTAACACATCTTACATTTTCCCTACACTTTGCAGAATGTGGCTTTGTCAAAATTCAGGCTACTCTGCCATCAGTACTTGTTTCAGCCTGCTATTAAAAGGAATGACATGGATACAATGATCTTTGAAAAATACAACCATCAAACAAGCTTGTACTCTATTCATTCCACCATCAACCCCTAAACTCTATTTAGTTGATTATTTTATCAATGATATTTTGATAAAATTGCTCAATTTTGAACAGTAATTCGTCTGAAACAGCGATGATTACATTTCTTTGGAAGAAGAAGAGATGGGACTTTGCCTAAATAATTTACTAGAATGATTCTTTGGTGTAGGAATATCTTTTTAATCTTTGATCACAAGAGGAGAATTACACCACTTCTTTTCTTTCTGAAGTTAATATTTTCACTCAGACCTCTCTTACAGAGCAAAGAATATCTTAAAATGATAAGAACCATCAATATGAAAGTAAGATGAGTTCTCAGCTTCTTGTGAACAAAATATTATTTGGAATGCTTTATTTAGCATGACATAGCAAAGAAGGGTGAAGAGTGGTGTTCTTTTTTATCGCATTAAGCCAGAAAGCTAAAATAAACGTAATATAGAAGATTATACTATAAAATTAAAAGTCAGAATAATTAAGCTACACTAAGCCTCCATACAACTTTGGAACTGCACTTAACCATATTTTAATTTAGAAATAAGTGACTTAAATTCAAACAAAGATTCATAGTGGGTCACCCCTGAATCTCTCAGATGCTCTGCATTCTAACTTCTGATGTAACAGCAAGGGAAAATTATTAAATACATGGGATGAAATCATATTAGCTATACTTAATGAATATAGGTACTTGCTTAATGGCAGTAACTGGGACCAGAAGCTCCATTGCTAAGCAATTTGGCGACAAAGTGCAATGTCACATGACTGCACCAACTTATAACGGCAGTTGTGGCTGACCCTACCAATTGCTGTTGTTATATGATGCGAGTTCACATGACTACAATTTGCAACCTCCCACCAACTTCCCCACTGACTTTCCTGGTCAAAAGCTGACAGGGAAGGTCACAAATGGTGATCATGTTATTTTGTGATGTCATAATTGTGAGCCAGTTGCCAGGTGCCCAAATCACAATGACAAGACTGCAATAGCTATAACTACCAGAATCTTTCATAAGTCCCCCTCATTCAGTACCACTGTAACGGAATAGTTGCAGAACAAGTGGACTTTAAGTAAGAATTATGTATATATGTTTATTTTAATTGAATTTAGATGAATTCAAAATTAAACGTTCATCTTTGTTGGATCCATTTTTTTGGGCCCAACCCCAGGACATTAATTAAACCTTTTTGCAAGCTTGGAAAAGGATGTGCACTTTTCCTTTGGCCCTAATTTGCAAAAAACTGTTCTTTTTTTAATGGTTAGCATTACTTTTTATTTATTTATCAAATTCTGATACCACCCATTTCACTGTCAGACTTACAGAAGAAGGATGCTATTTACATTTAGAAGTTTTAAATGTATTAAAATCAATTAAACAGGTGTTGCTCTTATGGCCCACTGGAGAACATTGCTTTGCCAAACTATTCAAAGCCAACCATAACCCACCAGTTTAGACAGACAGATAGACAGATAGACAGACAGACAGACAGACAGACAGATAGATAGATAGATAGATAGATAGATAGATAGTGTTATTAATCAAAATATAAAATATAAAAACAAATGAAAATAATGGGAAAGAAAGGGAGAAGAGAAGGAAGAGGGAAAAGTGTAGGGGAAAAGGGAAAAAAGAAATAAAAGCATTCACTTCTGACTCTTTTTAACACAATAGAATAAGGTAATAACATACCTAGGTTTTTTAGTTTTATATAGTAATATGTACAATCAATTTCTATAGCAATAAATCTATTTAGTCAGCAAAACCCAAAATCAAAGTTTCATTTTTTCACTTCAAGAACAGATCCAGAAGCAGTTTCCAAGTAGAAACAAAATTAGTTGTATTTTTTGTTTTAATGAAAGCAGTCAGACACCTAGCAAAGCTGCTTTTCCTTTGAAATAAATAAAACATTCATTCTCCCAATTTCTCTTAAAACAGTTAACATTTTCAACTGATTATGCATCTAGTCAAATATTTATTTGGGTTGTGAACAGGAGAGTAAATCTGAACAATCAACCCTATATTTAAACTTCTGTTCTTAGACCAATCATCAAGATAATCAGAAGAAGGTATAGTACTGCAAATTAATATTTTCATCTCTCTAATTGCTCATGACTTTTTGTATCTGGCTTGTAATAGTTTAAGAACATACTCTGACGCAAACTTATCCAGTGTCTTGAAGAGCTCAATTTTGGGGGCTAAGTGTTCCAAAATGGCCTCCACTACAAGGTCAGTGCTGTGGACCACAGAGACAGGATCCGTGTTCACGGTTATATTCTTTAAGGCCTTCTCAACAAATTCTACACCAGCCTGCAATGTTAGAGAAGCAATAAAATCTGTTTACTGAGGGTTACACTTGTCTGCATAAACAGAAGCTTGCTTCAACTGTAACATGGTTCATTTGTACTTTATTTATTTACTAAATTTACATAGCCACCCATCTCCCAAATGTTAACAATAAAGTCAATAATTAAGAAATCTTAAAAAAAATCAAAACATGTAATAGAATGTGATATTATAAAATATTAGGAATCTGTTTGTGCACATTGAACTGATACAGGTAACTAACACATTATTGCTTGTCCCTCAAGTAGCAAAATGCATTAGACAAAAGGAAACCACTGGCAGCTTTATGTCTTCCCCGCTGCCCTGCTCAATTAAATGACGAAAATCCACTTCTGAGGCTTCACACAATTTTCAATGTGCAACAGTTCTGATTCCCTCCCCGTTTGGCAGCACATGTTGCAACTGTCAGCACTGATATCCATCACTATGGCAGAACTTCAAAGATACTATCACTAGCACACCTGAACCTGAGCTTTTCACTCTATACAACTGGGACATTTGCACCATCGCTTTCAAAAAATATTACTGCATAAACAGGTGCCACTTGCCTTAACTTTTGGCTTCAGACACTGAAGAAAACAGGCTTTGAAGGCAACATGCTTGAAGCAAAAGCTTGCTGCTGCTGAAATGCTCAGACTTAAAAAGCACCAAGAGCAGCCTCATCCACTTTAAAAGCAAGTATTCTGTGTGCTGGAGCAGAAAATCACTGAAAGGTCCAAAAAGAAGCAATGTGGTGGTTTTTCTTTAGTAGGTAAAAACCCTTTGGATTGACTTCAGAGGGGAGATTCAACCAGATCAACTTCCATCTGAAGCATTAAGTGAACCTCTAACAGGTGTCTTCAGAGGCTACAAATGCATAGTCAATGTAACCTGCAGAAGAACTACTTTTTGAAAACTTTTTCGAATGGTTATTTATGCTGGATTTTGATTTTTTAAACAACAGTTTTAAAAAAACAAATCAATACCCGTTTGATTTTAGTTTAGCTTTCCTCATGTCCCCCACATTTTGTTTCTGCATAGCACCCTTCCTTAATCTAGTGGCTTCCCAATACAGTTGAGGCTTCTCTACTGTATGTTGGGGAAAGTTGGCCCCTTGTACTAAACATGAAAAAGAACACCACCCTTCTCAATATTTATAAGATGTCACCTCAGGTTTGTCCGCAAACTTTTTCTTTGACAGTTTCTTCAGACTATCTTCAATTTGTTTCTTGGACTTATTTAATATTTCGTCTGACTGGTCCACTAATACCACTGTGTGGCCAGTTGCTGCAGCAACCTGCAAAAAAGATATGGAAGGGGGAGGAAAAAGAGAAGTTAATTTCCTATCCCAAGTAGTCCTTAATAGTACTACATCTACATGGAGGGAAGTAAGTAGTAGGGTACCCCAAAGTTCCATCTTAAGCCCAGTACTCTTCAATATCTTCATAAATGACTTAGATGAGGGAATAGAAGGGGAACTCATCAAATCTGCAGATGACACTAAGCTGGCAGGAGTAGCCAACACCTCAGAAGACAAGCTCAGAATCCAAAAAGATCTTGACAGACTTGAACAATGGGCCCTATCCAACAAAATGATATTTAATGTGGAGAAAAACAAAGTTTTATACGTGGGCAGGAAAAACCAAAGGTACAAGTACAGAATAGGTGAAACCTGGCTCAAAACAGTAACTGTGAGAGGAACCTTGGAGTCCTTAAACATAAGTCAGTAGTATGCAGCAGCAGCCAAAAAAACTAATATAATCCTTGGTTGTATAAACAGAGGCATAGAATCAAAATCACATAAAGTATTATTAGTACTGCTTTATAAAGCCTAAGGCCACATTGGAATACTGCATCCAGTTTTGTTCATTACAAAAAAGATGTTGAGACTTTGGAAAAAGTGCAAAGAAGAGCAACTAAGATGATTAAAGGCCTGGAGACTGAAACATATGAAGAACGGTTGCAGGATTTGGAAATGGCCATTCTAGAGAAAAGAAGGACTAGGTGGGACATGATAGCAGTATTCCAGTATTTGAGAGGCTGCTACAAGGAGGAAGGGCTCAATTTATTTTCCAAAGCACCAGAAGGCAAGACAAGAAACAACGGATGGAAATTAATCAAGGAGAGAAGCAACCTGGAAACTTCCTATCAGTGACATTTAAGGACAATTAACCAGTGGAACAGCTTGCCTTCAGACATGGGTGCTTCATCATTCGAGATTTTTAAGAAGAGGCTGGACAGCCACTTGTCCGAAATGATATAGAGTCTCCTACTTGAGCAGGGGGGCTGGACTAGAAGACCTCCAAGGTCCCTTCCAGCTCTATTCTGATTGATTGAAGTCATCTGTTGGACATCGGGAGTAAGTGGAAATTTAAGCATGGAGCTGCACAAACTTAATTTCATTATACTGTTTGTTTCAAAAATCAGCCCAGCAACATTCCTGAACAGACAAAGGACCTGGCCCCATAAAAAGAGACTCAATACTTTTTGATTGGCCTTCTGTTTCAGAAGTACCCTTGAACACAGTCCTTAGCCTCCTCCTAACAGTTTGTAGGGACTAAAGTGTGAAACCATGCTGGAGAACTTAACTCAAACCTAATTCAAATAAATTAAATTCAAATAAACCAAACTTCTGTCTACTCTTCCCAAATACGAAGACTTAAGTAAAAGCAGAAACTACCATGTTAACCATGGGAAAAATAAAGCAAAACAGAAGATAAATTCCAGATCAAAGCAATATATTTATAAGCCTACTGAACTTACACAAAACAGTGGCAATTTTTGATAAACATTACAATTTCAAGGGCCCCATTCACCTCCCAAACTCCATGTATTTTAGGCCTTCCAAAATGCCAGCAAAGAGAATAATAGAATAATAGCATTGGAAGGGACCTTTGGAAGTCTTCTAGTCCAATCCCCTGTTCAAGCAGGAAACCCTATACCATTTCAGACAAATGGTTGTCTGATCAAATCTGGTATGCCATAGGGTAGACCAGGGGTAGGCAACCCAAAACACTGAAAGAGCCACTTGGACCCGTTTCCCACCGAAAACAAAACATTGGGAGCCGCAAAACCCTTTTGATATCTAAAATGAAGATAACACTGCATATATCCTTTTTTACCTTTATTTTGTGTGTGTGTGTATACACACACACACATACACATATATACACACACCTATAATAAAGGTAAAAAAGGAGAGAGAGAGAGAGAGAGAGAGAGAGAGAGAGAGAGAGAGAGAGAGAAGCAGGGAAACGCAAGTGCCTCTCTCTGTCCCTGTCTCTCTCTGCAAATGGCAGAGGAGGCTGGGAGCCATAGGGGAAAGGCTCAAAGAGCCGCATGCGGCTCCAGAGCCGCAGGTTGCCGACCTGTGGAGTAGACCAGTGATGGCAAACCTTTTAGAGACCGAGTGCCTAAACTGCAACCCAAAACCCACTTATGCATCGTCGGGTGCCGGGTAGGTGTGGCCTATTGGCTGGGCATGGCCTATTGGCTAGGCGTGGCTATGGTGGTAACGGCAGACTGGGTGGGACTAAAAAGTTCAATCAATCAATTCCAACTTTGCAAAATCTTTTTTTTTCCGCGAGAAGTTGAAATTGACTGATTGATTGAACCTTTTTTTTTTTGCACACGGCGGCGGAGGCCTAAAGCGAAAAGGTTTTATAAAACCCAGCTGAAGGCTTAGGACTGGGGCGACGGCTCAGGTGCCCACAGAGAGGGCTCTGAGTGCCGCCTCTGGCACCCGTGCCATAGGTTCGCCACCACTGGGGTAGACCCTGAAACTGAAAATGGCTGCTTCTTTGGCCCCACTATATGATATTTCATATGGAGACAGGACCTGTAACATCAATCTCTACTTTTCCTAGTTAGCTTATTACCTCATTATGGTTTGTTTTTAAGAAATTAGATGAGCACCATCATCTTCATAGTTCCATAGTATTGTTACACTTAATTGAGGAAAAGAATTAAGATCAGCTATCCAGAAGATGGCAATTGCAGTACTGTGTCTTGCTTACGCTGCGTCTCTGTACAAACAAAACACAACTGAGAAATATGAGAACTTCAAGTCTTCCTTGAAATATTCTTGGTTTAGAAAGATGGTACAATTGCAAACAGAAAAAAAAATGCTTTACTCAGCTTGTTCCTGGAATGACCAGACTACTAGAAGGCAGTCAGCAAAAAAATAAAAAAAATAAAAAATGAAACTTTGCTTTTCTCTAAAAGCCCTAAATAAAAGCAGTTAACTTCCCTCATTTTTTTAAAAAAGAAAAGTTACATTTTAACATGTATTTGCCAAAGCCAGTAAGGAAGATTTAATCTTTAAACCCTTAAGTCCTCCTTCTAAACTGAAAAGTGTCCTTTATATTCCCTTAGATTCTTTCCTTAAAATGTTGCGCTTGGAAATTTGCACGATAGTATTTTAAAACTTTTTTAAAGTTATATAATTATCCGGGGTTTGTATCATCTATCTGGGTAGTGCATGTTAAATAATGGTAGCCAAGTTCCCATCATTATGAAATCTGAATATGAAGTATACTGCAAGTATCTTAATGGGTGCAATGCACTTAGCAGATAGGCTTCTCAATTAGAGTGCCTGATGTGTCATTATAGGAGAAACAAATCATTTATGTATGAAAAAATAATGGGAAAACAAAATTAGGATTGAAGCTAACGTTTTCTCCTTCCATTGCCCGTTCTTTCTCTACCATCAGCATTTAGTAGAGATGTCACGCCAGACCCATATAACATGGGTCTGAGATTACAGTCTGTACAAATGCCAGTTATAAAATGATTTTTAATAAATCTGAGTATTTCTTAACTTGGTTACCCTCCACAGATACGTGAATTTCAATTTCCTAACTTCTCAACAACATTCATGCTGCTTGGAAATGACGGGTATTATGTTCACATACCTGAGGTGTGCCCAGGATGAGGATGGACGACCTATGCCACACAGCTATTGTGAAACCATTTTGTACATTTCAGTCCTGAGTATTTTACATCCCTAAATATAATTGTGTGAATTTATATTAATGGCTATGTTAATGAAGCTTTTTTATTTATTGGAAAGTAGCTGGGTTATATTGTTGTTGTTGCGCTTCTCCTATTCATCTTTCTTCCTCATCCTGACGTCCACGAGTCATAAAAGAGCCAAGGTTGCCTTACTCCTGGGTTAAAGTCCACTTGTGTTAAAGTCCACGAGTCATAAAAGAACCAAGGTTGCCTACCCCTGGGCTACACCAAACCATCTGCTGAATACTTTGTTCCATTGGTAGAATGGCCCTCCAGACAGTCTTACACTCTATATCCTTAAATCAAGCAACAAGCTGACTCTACTCAAGGAAGAAACAGATCTCTATGTTGAGTTCTCCAGGCTTTGGGAACGCAGTGCCAAGGTACTAATCTGCTTTTTTGCAGACATTTTAGCTCATGTCCCAGCAAGACTTCCTCAGCACAATGTTTAGAAATGTGGGTTGCTTTCCAGCATTTGTATGTGTAATATTTTAACTTGGAGGGGATTGGTTGATGATTAGAGTTTACTGGAATTAGGAAGATGCTGGGAATGATGGTGTCTCTATTTTGATTGACTCACACTGTTTGCTTGCTGTGTGTGGCTTGTATCAAATGCCTCACTAGATCAGCAGTTCTCAACCTTTTTCAGGCCGAGACCCCACCTGCGCCGCCCATACGCGGCACGACCCAGACCCGCACCACGCATGTGCGGTGCGATGGGCCGAACCGCGCATGTGCGGTGCGATGGGCCAAACTGCGCATGCGCAGCACAACGGGGTGAACTACGCATGTGCGGCGCGCGCGACGGGCCGAACGACGACCCGATCCACGCATGCGCAGCACAACGGGCCGAACTGCGCATGCGCAGCGCAACTGGGCTGGCCGGCTCCAAACTGGGCCGGCCTCGCCTCCCACCGCTGCCTCAGAGACTCCGGCAGGCACACCGAGGAGCAGTCCGAAGCAGGCGGGCGCAAAGCTGCCTCCTTCCCGCTCCGCTCCGCCACGTCCCAGGCCCGGCCTCCTCCTCGCCCTCCGGCAGCCGGCCAAGCGGTCGGGGCAGCCGGACCTCGAGGCGGGCCCGCACTTCACCGAGACCGGCCCGGCTGTGGCGAGAGGCACCCGGCGGCCCGAGAGAAGCGAAAGGCACCCGGCGGCCGCCTTCGGCGTCCACTTCGCAGCGCTCCGCCTGCCTGGCTCGTCCGGGACTCCCGCGCCTTCTGCAGGGCCGGCAGCGGCCGCAGGTAGATAGGCGGGCGGCAGGACTGGGGAGCCCGCCCGGGCCAGCTCGCTCTCGGCGTCAGTCCCCCTCGGGCCGGGCCGGCCCGGCCAGCCAGGTGAGGGGTGTCTGGCCAGGCTCCCCAGCTCCCTCCCCGGCTCGGCCTCCCCCCACGCCCGGCAGGGACTCACCAGGTAGTTCATCTTGCTGATCCGCTGGCTGGGCGCCTTACTGCCTGCTTTGGCCGCCGCCACCGAGCGAGGGAGCGAGCAGGGCCGAGCCAGAGCCAGGCAGGAAGCCCCCGTGCGCCTGGCCGCCCCGCCGCGGCGCCTGGAAGGAGGAAGGGGAGCCGGAGCCCCGCCGCCCCATTGGCCGCCGCGGAGAAAAGGGGGCAGCGCTGGCGAGGGCCGGCCGGGGAAGAGGGCGAGGAGAGGCGCGACGGGCCAGACGAGCTGGGCACGCGGAGCGCTGCGACCTGGACGCCGGTCTGGAGCGCGGAGTTGGGGGCTGGAGGCGGCCGCCGGGCGCCTCTCGCCACAGCCGGGCCGGTCTCGGTGAAGTGCGGGCCTGCCTCGAGGTCCGGCTGCCCCGAACGCTTGGCCGGCTGCCGGAGGGAGAGGAGGAAGCCGGGCCTGGGACGTGGCGGAGCGGAGCGGGAAGGAGGCAGCTTTGCGCCCGCCTGCTCCGGACCGCTCCTCGGTGTGCCTGCCGGAGTCTCTGAGGCAGCGGTGGGAGGTGAGCGGCCCGGTTGCGCTGTGCATGTGCAGTTCGGCCTGTTGTGCTGCGCATGCGCGGATCGGGTCATCGCGCACGCTGCACATGCGCGGTTGGGCCCGTTGCGTGCACACAACGGGCCGAACTGCGCATGCGCCGGCCAAAAAAAATGGGGGAAAAATGGAAAAAATGGGAAAAAAATGGCTGGCGGCGGCGTTTGGCGACCCCCATGAAATGGTCGTTCTACCTCAAATGGGGTCGCGACCCATAGGTTGAGAACCGCTGCACTAGATGGTAGATCACATCTTTGCTAAGGTAACAATGTACACTTTTTTCTGGTTATGCAAAACTTTTATTTCTAGAATGAAACCATGTCTAATTTTAACTTTACAAATGCTGTAAAAAAGTAACTTCTATTTGCTTACCCTTCACCTAATCCCTTGCAGCAAATGAAGGGTGTCCTTGAAGAATAAAGCACAGAAAGCATGCAGTTGTCTCAGGTTGCTAGTATGCTGTAGTGACAAAACACAGTCTGTGCTGGGAAGGTAAGTTACCAAAAATATTTTTGTGCTAGTCTTTTCTGTAGAAGTATTTATACAAATATCCAACACCAGGTAGGTTTATTTTTAAAAAATGACATTAATCGTGCTCTCAAGTACTTATATCCCTAAGGAGTAGTCAAATTAAATTTAATAAATAAATACTAAATCTGTAAAAAGGAAGCAATGAAAAGCTAGAAAGTCTTAGAATTATTTTTTGCAAGATAATTCAAAAACAGCAACTTAATTTACAAGTGGATGAAATGTATTAATAATGTAGCCTGATACATACAACCTGACACACACTCTTAACCAAACTATTGGATTGTAGCCCAAAAGCGCCAAACATAGATGGAATTAAGAAAAAGGAAAGGGAATAAAGAACAAGAAGCAAATAACAGTCAGAATAGAGAGTAACAGACCTGAAAAACTGAAACACAACCAATTTAAATATAGCAAACAAGAGATGAGCTATTATTACATGCTAACATGATATTGTACTGCAATAAGCATCAGCTTAACCATGGTATTTAAAGCTCATTTAAGCAACAGTACCTTATAGCCTTGGCCAAAATTACTCGTGATTCCTTCCCAACAACATTCTATGCAGGAAACAATGGTTGGATTTACATCAGACAGGATATCACAGTTTGTTATATCCATGTTTTGTTGCAAACTACAACTGGGTTCACAAATAATGTTAAGCCATAGATGGGCAATCTGCAGCCCCAGGACTGCACACAATCACCAAGTGGCAAGAAAAGTCATAAAATGGGGCAAAACTCACTTAACAAATGTCTCACTAGCAACAGAAATTTTGCACTTAATTATGATTCTTTTTATTGGTCCTTGAAAGCATTTTTTTACCACTGTTGCTCAAAATCAGTAGTATGATTCCTGACATTTTGGGGCATAAAAAAGAAGGCCAAATCTGCAACAGAAATCCTAAAACAGGCTTAGTTGTTTGTAGTGAAAGATACCCTTGCTCCACATTCTCCACAAAGGTCTAGGGCAGGGGTAGGCAACCCAAAACACTCAAAGAGCCACTTGGACCCGCTTCCCAACGAAAACAAAACACCCAGAGCTGCAAAACCCTTTTGATATCTAAAATGAAGATAACACTGCATATATCCTTTTTTACCTTTATTATAGGTGTGCGTGTGTGTGTGTCTGTTTGTGTGTATCTGTATGTATGTGTTTGTGTATGTATGTATGTATGTATGTATACACACACACACACACAGGTAAAAAAGGATATATGCAGTGTTATCTTCATTTTAGATGTCAAAAGGGTCTCACTGTCTCTCTCTCCCTCCCTCTCTCTCTATCTGCCCTTGGTCTGCCAGTCCTCTTCCCCCACTCTCTTTCTTTCGCTCTCTCTCTCTCTCTTTCCTCTCTCTCTCCCTCCCTCCCTCTCTCTCTCTCTCTTTCTCTCCCCCCCTCCCTCTCTCCTATCTGCTGCTCACCTGGCAAGCTGGCTTCAAGCTGTTCTCCAACAAGATCAGGGGTAGGCAACCCTGGCTCTTTTATGATTCATGGACTTCAACTCCCAGAATTCCTGAGCCAGCATAGCTGGGCTAGCTAGCTCTCTCCTGCCCTTCCTGCAAAGACGCAGCAAAGGGAGGAGCTCCGCCCAATAAGCTTTTCAGCTCCTCGGAGAACACTGTGAGTGCTCTCTTTTACACACACACACAGAGAGAGAGAGAGAGAGAGAGAGAGAGAGAGAGAGAGAGAGAGAGAGAGAGAGAGAGAGAGAGAGAGAGAGAGAGAGAGAGAGAGAGAGAGAGAGAGAGAGATTTTGTTTTGTTTTAATTTTTTTTATTTTTTTTTATTTTTTTTTTGGCGTGCGCGTGCCGCGCATGCGCGGATCGGCCCGTCGCGTGCGCGCGCCACACATGTGCGGATCCGCCCGTCGCAGTCCGCCATTTTGTTTTTTTTGAATTTTTTTATTTTTTTTTGGCGTGTGCGTGCCACGCATGCGCGGATCGGCCGTCGCGTGCGCGCGCCACGCATGCGCGGATCTGCCCGTCGCGGTCCGAAATTTTGTGGTTTTTTTTGAATTTTATTTTTTTGGCCGTGCACGCGCCGTGTATGCGCGGATCGGCCCGTCGCGTGTGCGCGCCGCGCATGCGTGGATCCGCCCATCGCTGTCCGCCATTTTGTTTGTTTTTTTATTTTTTTAATTTATTTTTTTCGGCGCGTGCGCCCCTCGCACGGGCGGATCAGCCCATCGCGCGCACACGCGCGCCCGGGTCGGGGTCACAGCGCGCATGGGCTGGGCAAGTGGGGTCTCAACCTGAAAAAGGTTGAGAACCACTGGCTTATAGAGTCATAAATTCATTTCTAAGAATAAGAAACTAAACTGAGTTAGCTACTTGATACTTTTGTAGCTTTCCCAGGATACTTCCTAAGTATACACAGCTTAATTTTTGCAAGTAATCCTGTACTTAAGATCATAATTGAGTACAAAATTTTTGTTGCTAGTGAGACATTTGTTAAGTGAGTTTTGCCCCATTTTATGACTTTTCTTGCCACAACTGTTAAGTGAATCACTGCAGTTAGTAATATGTTGTTAAGTGGGCCTGGATTCCTCACTGACCTTGCCTGCTAGAAGGTTGCAAAAGATGATCACATGACCTAGGACACTGCAATCATCATTATGAGTCAGTTGCCAAGTATCTGAATTTTGATCACGTGACCATGGGGATGCTACAACAGTTATAAGTATGAAAAATGATAGTAAGTCGTTTTTTCAATGCCCTTGTATTTTTGAATGATCATTAAACAAATTGTTGTAAGTTGAGAACTGTACTTTTTTCTCCCTGGGGAACTGGTACATACAAATCACTGAACTTGCCATTTTTATCTTCTACAAAACACATACATGGAATGCAGGGAATCCAAGGGCACTCTTGAAAATAACGGTGATTCTGGAAGCTACATTTTTGCAGTGCCATCTACATGTTCTTATGAAAATATTACCAATGACCATTAATGATTGCAATGCCAAAGGCATGTTTCAGGGTCATAGGGTTACCAAGATATGAAAGGCTATTGACAAATATGACATGGCTCTTGATCCTAGTACAGTGATGGCGAACCTTTTAGAGACCGAGTGCCCAAAAACCGGCTCTGTCCCCATTCCACCCCCCTGCCCCGCCCCCACTCTACCCCCCATCCCCTGCCCCACCTGCCCACAAGACCACTCATCGCCTCCAGGGCTTGCCGCAGATCGCCCAGGCAGCCCAGCAACGCTATGGCAATCACGCCCTCTGCCCGCGCCCTGCAGCATCAACTGCATGATGGGGTGTGAGGGCAGAGTTTTCTCTACGCTGCCTGGCTGCCATGTCCTTGGCTGCACTGCTCCATGTTGGCCATGCTCAGGGACGACTCTCCTTCAGGGGGGCTGCTGGAGAGGAGGGGGTCGTGGGGGGAGGCAAGGCTGGGGCAATGGCACGTGTGCCCACAGAGAGGGCTTCACCCGTGCCATAGGTTCGCCACCACTGTCCTAGTAAATATTCCATGCAAACCAAACTTTAACTCACTGTTTCTAAAAATTCACATAAATCTGAAAATTTTTGATTCTGTCTATACACAACACATTCTGAAAGACTCATTTCATTCTGGTTAATTCTTAGGGCTTTTCTCCCTATTACCAAAGGGGATTTAAACAAATTAAAGCTGTGTTCACTTGGCTTTCTCTTACCCCAACTAACCTGGGACAAAAAGGTTCAGAGTGCAAAGACATAGTTATCTTTATTGCACCAATTCCTTAGCAAAGGACATGATTAGATACTCGAATGAGACATACCAACAACATATAGTGCAATTTGGAGACCTCCATACTGACAACAGAGCTGCCTGGGGATTATTGTTAACTTGATGAAAATAGTGCTGTGCATGTGTTGCAACATCACATGAACACATGAAAGATGGACCTTGCATTGTGATGGCACAATACTGCTTTTGTTACTTTGACAAAAGTTTTATTTATTTGCTAAATTTATTTGCCGCCTATCTCGCCATAGGGCTACTATTCTGTGGGTGCTTCTGCAGGTTAGTGAAACATACACAAATGAGGTCTGCTAACTAACTACTTAGTTAAATAGCATTCATTTTTTCATATAGTAAATAATTGATGAACAATCTGAAACTCCATAAAGTGGTTGATGAGCTGAAGAGTTTAGGGACCCTCTGATTTAAGCCAACAAGCCCACCCCCTCTGCTCTCTGTACTTGCACCAGCTATTTGCTTATCCATATGAGCATTCCAACAAAAGGAAGTTGGCCACGTTTTTGAGTGAATGGCTCCATCATTCAACTCCTCTGAATATCAATGAATTTTCTGTTAAATTAATGAATGTACCTTACCTTAAGGGTTAGGATATCCTGTCCCTTTCTGCTATTTGGGAAACCAGTTGAAACCATTATTTTCTACCAAGCCTTGGAGAAGACGCAGTAAGGACTAAGCCCTGTTATACAAAGTCCTTAATTACTATGTTTTGTGGGATTTTTTAAAAGTGTCACTATTGTTCCAAATGTTTTTCTTATTGGAAATTGCCACAGCTTTTAATTTAAATACTGTATTATTATTATTTTTTTAAAAAAACATCCTACTGGGGTTTTTTTTGGAAAGAGACTCTTCTGTTTGATGCTTCTTCAATAAAAAAAAGATGTTCTTGAATGGCATTATTAGCAAAAATAAAACTTTGGATGAGACTTAGTTAGAACTGAAAATATATTGGGGCTCAGTTCTGAGTTATAATTCTTAAAGTTTTCAAAGGAAGTTATAGTATCCAAAAGAAGGCATATCCGTTGCCACTAAAGTTTTTCTCTTACCATACCTTGAGCACCATACACCCAAACCACATTGGAGGCATGTACAGTTCTCTTACTACTGTAGTTATATTTCAGTTCAGCTTCATGAGATCTTAACTACACAGATCAACTTTGCTTCACTTGCAACCTGAGTTTCTCAACCTCAGCAACTTCCAACTCCCAGAATTTCCCAATTACAATTACAATTCCCAACATGTTATATGAGAAGTATAATTCTCGGCCATATTAAGTGGGAATTCCCGGAGTTGTAGTCCAGCATTCCTGGAGGGCTGCGGTGAAGGAAGGCTAGTGCCTTCTCCTGCTGGAGCCTTCTTTTACTAGCAGTTGTGATTCCCTCCCCCAATGCAACAAACTAAGATCACCCTCAGCTTTAGTATTGATCAAAGGCACCTCTTGGCACAGCTTTTCCGGCTCTTAGCCCAGCGCTCGGGGATCCAATCGCGGAGAAAAGCAGATTTTTCATGCACTACCAAGGGAGGCGGAGGGCCAGGGAGGCTCTAAGTTGGGCTGCTCCAGCCGACGCCCCTTATTTCCCGCGTCGGAGGGCGGACGGCTTCATATGGCAGCTCACCTGGGCGATCCCGGAGCCCATCAGGCCGGCTCCGACCACTGTCACATGCTTGATCACCAGCTTCTTGGCGGCTGCGGTGGAAGCCAGGCGCACGAAGGGACGGGTCGCGAAAGCCATGGCGAAGCACGTTCTTCTGCCAGGAGGAGGAGGAGGAGGAAACCGCGGCGGCGGAGGCGTAGCCGGCCTAAGAGGCAGCAGAGCACGGGCGGGCCAGCGCCAACAAATCCACGGCGACGTTGCCGACCTCAGAGGGCCGAGCTTCCTGCCCGCTCCTCCCATTTGCCTTCAGCCAGGAAGAGGAAGCTTGGCTAGGTTAGCTGCTGGCGTCCTCGGCCCGCTTTTCTCTCTGCGGCACCTTCGGCGGTTCTTCGAGGCCGGCTTCTTTTGCAAGACTGTTGAGCGACAGACCTCATTTCCCAGCAAGGAAACGTCTTGCTTTTGAACTGCAGGGCGTTCTTTTTCGTATACCTCATTGTTTCCAATGAAGAACAATATTTGTAACCCAGGGTTGAAATGAGGTTACCTAGTTAGGATAATGAAATGTCTGCAACAAAACAAGCAAGCTCAGAGAGCACCAAGGATCTTTCACCTCATTGTTTCTCAACCGTGGCGACTTGGACTTCAACTCTCAGAATTCCCCAGCCAGCATTCTGGGAGTTGAAGTCCACACCTCTTCAAGTCGCCAAACTTGAGAAACAGTGAGGTATAACCTCCAAGTTTCATCAGGATTTGCTATGGGCTAAAATTTCACCATTTATTTTTCAAGGTGTGTGGGGGGGGGTAATTATCGAAAGTTGTAATGGAAACGTCTGGTAAAAGGATGCTTTTACTTAGTTAAGACCATGTTCGAGTTTGCATATCTGCAATATAATCCTACAAATCAGATTATAATGTAGTTTAAGCATGGTTTGAACTACATGTGCTCTATTTTCAACCCACATTTTTTCTGAATGTTTAATACTTTGATGAGCAGCTCTTGAAGTAGCCAAAACTATTTTGTTAACTTAAGCAACATTCTCGCTTAATAAAGTGAAGATGTCAAGATTCTTGGATTTCAACTTCATTACTTGTCAATTTTTTTTAAAAAAAAAACATGACTTCTCTATTTAATGATGTAGGTTTTTACTACAATAAAAGCACCAAATAATTTCATTGTATTTCCCTTCAAAAGAAAAATTAATCGCTGACATTGAAGAGCACAAAGACTCGGATTATAGGAGAGTATTTTGTTCCAATAAATTTTACAGGTATAATAAAAGCAATTGGGTAAATAGCAATTGAGTATTTGGTAATTCTCACTTTCTAAGAAAATGCTTCAGAACGTATCTGTTAACATAATAACTGTTACCCTATTTCAGGGTTTTTCAAATTGGGGTCTGTAAAACCTGAAGATTTACTAGAAACTAATTGTAAAAAAATGTTCACACAGCTAATTCTCCATCACTTACAGCTTTGTCTCTTTTCCAAAGGCTCTGGGATTTATTTAACTACTATAAGGTTTTCTGGCCTGAAAAAGTTTGAAAATCCCTGTTCTATATGATAGTACACGTAGGCTTACATATATAATAAGTATAAATATGTGTGCAGATTTAAATTCTTGCCTGCTTCACTTTCTAAAGCAGGAGTGTCAAACTGCCAGCCCATGGGCTGGACGCGTCACAAGGAAACCACGCCCACCCCATTGTCGGCAATGGGGAAAAAGCTCCGATACGTTGCGCGACGTCACGTGACATCACGAGTTTGACTTGTCTGCTAAAGGCTGGTGATTTTAGCTCTCTGCATAGTGCCACTGATTTGCTAAGTTAGTTGGCTGCACTTGCATAACCCACTGAGGCATAGTATACATTGTTTGAAATTATTAGTTTGGTCAATATAGGAGAAATATACCCATTTTACAACAATTTTACATATATATAGTTCAATTTAAAGAAATCATTTGAACTAAGAATTACATGGAATTGTGTAGTCGCATTTCTGTTTACAAAAATACTTGGAGAAAAATTATTAGTGTCAATTCAGCCACAAATATAAGGAACACTGGAAGAAAGCATTTAGGTACATAAACAAGATACCTTCAATATAATTCTCATCAATTTGGTTTTCCAGATATTTTGTACTCCCAAGCATTTGAATAGCAATTGAGAAACGGTAGTAAAATAATGTCTTATATGTTTAATACTCACAGAACATGTTTTAAATCAAAATTGTCTTCTCAATAGTCAGTTTTTTAAAAATAAAATTTTATTTAGACAGATATTTTATTATTTTATTTATCTAAAAATTTATTTAGACAAACATATATCGCACTGTGTCTAAATAGGCACCTTTTAAAAAAAGCAGTTCATGATTTCAGATCTTGGATTTCACATTCTCATCCTAAAATTCTAAACAAGACATTCATTTTGAAAACAACATTAGACAATATAAAGATTAGCAAGGTATAGGCAACTAATACACCCAGCTCTTACACAGGCCTTTAGTGCCTTCTAAAATGCAGAAATACAGACCTTTGGAATCTGAGAAAATTATAAAGTGCTTCAGTAAAAGATTGCTTCATTACAAGAGAACGCACATGCCATACCAAGGATCAGTTGTATTTTGCCCAATAAAATTTTCTGCCACAGCAGTACTCATCTAAATGTTAGTGCAATTGAAGTATAAGGATTGTCGGAAATGGCCAACTTTCCTTCTTAAAGGATAATTCATCCTATAAGTTAATTCATATTACACTATATCATAATGCCCTTTCTTTAATTTTTAACATTATATTGTATGAACCAGTTAAATATTGTTCGTGCAATAAACCACAGGTAAGCAAAAAATGATTCAGTCTGTTCATCAAACCTGCTGATCCATTATTCAGCTGCTCTGTGAACCGAAAATGAATGAAAACCCGCCATTCAATTGCAATTACTTTTGATTTTCCATCAAAAAATACAACCCCCAAATTTTGGCAGTATGTTTTTTTTTTAATTAGGATAACATGCATGAAAAGGAATAGTTACCTTTCTTACCTCACCCCAGGAAAATTTCTCTCTTTTTTAAAATGCAGTTAATTTAATTAAAACATTGCAAAATAAAGTTCTTTTTGAACATGAGTAAGTGCATCATTTATGTCTCTGTATTGCTATGAAGACAGGAACGGGAAAAAGATAAGGGATTCTTTCTCTTCTGTAGAGCATAAAAATGGAGTTAAATACATGTACATCTTTTTTATTATGCTGAATAGCATCTAAATGTTCATCAAAACATTCTGCATTGATGGACCATGAAATATATAGGAAATGTAAGAACTAGCAATTTTTTTCCTCTCTACATTTTAGTATTTAAAAGCATGGGACTTAAATGTTTTGGCAAATAAGATTAGAATAAGGGTTGCATTCCTATCTCTTTTATTTCTAAAGGCCTTTTTAAATTAAACTTTATGCCCCAAAATTCAAACTTAAATATTTGTCAATTGAATTATTTTATGTATAGTTCATGCCAGAACAACAATTATAGCTGATCAAGACTATTCTCCAATAGAAATGGCTGAGCACTAAGATTCTAGAGGCAAGTACATCTTCTGCCCATTAAAACCCTATTTTTTAGCTATTTATCATTGTATTTACTTTGTTTTCCTGAAGCAGTACAGTTTGATCATGATAATGCTGCTTCCTATGGCATTTACACTATGTATTAAACATTTTCAATGTAGATGTTATGAATGGCTTGCTGGTTAAATCAAGTTGAGCTTAGCACTGTTCCACCAGAAACTCAGAATGTGAGCAGTTGAGAAATTACATAAGTTGTGCCAACAAAACATTTGCTTTTAGCAAACAATAGAGATACCATGAGATAAATCTCAGTAAATATGTATTAAAAATTGAATTGTGGAAGTCCACTCACTGTTTTGCTTTTCTCGATTAGCACAGAGGAACAGTAGTTGGGCACAGTGATGGTCATCCAGAATCAAAAATATCCCTCTCCAGCACCCCAGAGATCTCACTTCATCTCTATCACCTTTTAAAAGTAATTTTTGCCTTTATGAAGGATGGAACAGTCTATGTATGTCTGATGCTTTACTTTTTTTTTTTTTTTAAAGCAGCCTTCCTGAAGCATGTAAAAGGAGCCAGCCCACGGATTCTAAGTGCAAGTGCAGGACAGCTATTTTTATTTTATTTTGTTTTATTTCCTGTTGAAAGTTAGACTTATCCAAGAAGACACCCCCCCACACACACCCAACAGACTCTGGTTTTTAAGACAATTTGCAATGCCACTCAAGTTTTTAAGATAACTTGTTATGCATCTTAACTGTCTTTTTAAAAGTTCCAAACACATAAGTGGTTTCTGAATCTTTTTTTTTTTTTTGCTTTTGTATATTGTCATGTGCAAATTAGATTTCCAATATTTTCCTTTGCTTTTTATCTATTATAAAAAGGCATTTAATAACCATTAGTTCCTTTAAAAGTGTGGCTGCCCAACTTTCTCTTGTTACTCTGCAGCTCTTGAGATTTACATATTTCAGTTTGTTTCTATAGTTGAAGAGTTTCAGTATATCAAGTGGGGAACAGCCCAAGCAAAGGAGAAAGTACTTGATAATTTTTGGACACCCCGTGGGCTGAAAATTTCCTAGCCTGCTTTGGGCTAATGACTAGGTTTTGCTGAAGAACATTTCATTTATAGCCCTGAATTTCATATAGTAATATGAACATCATGCAGCATTTTTCTTGGACGTTTCCTCATCTCTTTAATGCAATAAGTTCAAATGGGAAGGGAGCTAATGTTAGGCCGAATTTTCCTTCCATTGATGGTTTCTTTAAGTCTGCAGGATATATAAAGGTGAAACTTTGCAAAAGGCTCACAAACATCAAGAAAAGTTCCATCTTGGCAAGCTGTTCTCCCATGCACACACGTTTGCCTTTAAAAACAAAACAAAAACAAAAAAGGGGGTTACGAGAGACAAAAATGATTTTTCACAATTAATTCGTGCCTAACAGAAAACAGTATTTTTTTAAATTTCATTTCAATTTTATTCAATTTGATGGAAAGGTCATTTGCTTCAAAGAAATGATCAAATGATGGGTGGAATATTGCAGCCCTCTGTGTGTATTTACTGTATCTGTATGCACATGTGAGAAAAAGTGACAGAATTTCCTCTCTTCAGATATGCAGATATGCAGATTTTTCCTTCATTCAATCCTAAAGGAAAACAATAAAACATTTCCTATGATTAGGGGCGTTCTTGTTACTATGGTACTACCAAGGAGAAGGTCTGCTCCTCAGAAATTGTTGGGAGAATGTCCTTTTCCTTTGAAGACATCAGTGCAATTGTCCCCCTAATTTCTCGGAGCAAATCCGATGAAAAATTTTGAACACTATTGGTGTATTTTATTTATTTATTTTTGGTTAATAATGTCTGATTCTTGGCGACTGCCTGGACAAATCCCTGCAGTTATTTTGGCAAGGTTTTGCAGAAGGGCTTTGCCATTGCCTCCTTCTCAGGACTGACAGAAAGTGACTGGCCCAAGGTCACCTTGCTGGTTTTGTGCCTAGGGCAGGACTGGTACTGACAGTCTCTGATGTCTAGCATAATCCCTTAACCACTACAGCAAAATGGCTCTCTAATTGTCTCCTACAATTTACTAAACTGAAGTTCTAGGTAATTTTTTATCCATTCCGTTTCTAAAATGGTTTTGACAAAAGGCCGCATCACAGAGGAACTGATTCTTAGTGTATAAATATTTTCTGTCTGCATTGTTTGTTGTTCATTCTTAGCCTGTTTACTTAAAATATGATGTAGCATTACTGCTGTGGAAAGCCATCACTTGCCAATAAGAGGTTATGGGGCCAGAGCTTATGGAATGAGCCTCCAAGGTCATAGTTAAAATGTTTTAAATAGTTTTTTGTTTATTGAAAAATAATAAAAGGATGATCGAAGGAATGGCAGTCTCCGGTCAAATCTGGGAGACAAGGTTGAGGCCCGATCTATATTTTTTTTACATCCCTACAATACCTAATTCAGTGATGCACAAGTTGTGGCCTTCAAAAACCTTGGGAGATGGCCTGTAAGGCTTGCTGCTAAATTATAACTCAATACATTCATGGATAATAATGATAAAATTGCATCACTTCCAACTTATTTTATTTTAAATTGCCATTAAATTAAATGAATTTCACTGCTTTCATTTTGGGAGTCTGGTCCTATGGCACACTGCTCAAGGATCAAGTGCTGCCCCCAGCCCCAATGAAGTTGTACATTCTTGGCCAAAGTCACTGTTTCATTTATTGTCCTATCAACATTTCTGCTTTATCCAATATTTTTGATACCACTTATATTTTAAAAAGCATTTCATTTTTTCTTATCAATGGCACTGTTGCTGTCATCTATTGCGGGATGCTTTCAAGTTCTGTGCAGGTTCCGCACTTATGAGTTATGGTTGGCATCTGGGTTCAAGAAATTGGGCTCCTAGTGTTTATGCCAGGTACATGTGTGTAGGCTGGCAGGGTCAGAGGTATGGATAAAAAGAGGGATCAGTTTAGATCCATTCCGAACTAAGTCCAGTCCCGCTCGATTGCCACTGAACCTTTTGATGCCTGACAAAATGGTTGCTTCTGACCCCAAAAGGGCCTCCTGCACTGTCTACTACAAATAAGTAAGCAGGTGATTTAAAGATCTATCACATTAATATTGACATAATCTTTACTCTAAACAATTAAATTACCAATTCCAAAAGGAATAAATATTTCTTTTTTGAGAAGTTGGCCGTTCTCATCCAGAAATCTTGCTGGGCAAAAATCATCTGGGTTTTCCCATTTGTTGGGATCTCTGTGCACAGACCACAAGTTAGGAATGATTACACTGCCCTTTGGAATAATGTATCCCTGAAGCTCTGAAAGGAGAGAGAAAAAAGCTCAGATCAAAATATACATATCACCAAATAAAGTACCAATTTATAACAAAACTGAAGCAATTCTCCTCTATAGGTGAATTTCCTTTCCTCCTTTATAGCTCTTATTTACTGAAATCGACATTAAAATACTGTTTTGTTTTGCCTAATTAAAATGGTTGTTTGTTATTACAATATGGATACATATATGTGTGTTCGCGGAAGAGAGAAATGTAAATGTAAGGGAGACTAATTAAACCATAAGATCATAAACATAAATGACATGCTTTTTGTAAACATTACAGCCTCTTGAAACATGCTTTCAGCTATAGCAGGCAATCCAAATCAACTTTAGTCCTTATTTGCTTTCCCTTCCTGTAAAACTTCCCAAGTTGCTATTAAATTATAGTTCCTAAGGTGATAGAATAAGAAAATTAAGTATTTACAACAATGAAATAAAGAATCCCCCCTGTAAAAATGAAAGTAAACACAAGTTATTTTAATTGTTAGATTAATGTCCTACTTTTCATTCAGTATCTTAAGGTACTAAGCACAATATTCCCTCCTTTAGTTGTTACCCATAACAACTCTGAGAGGGTTGAACTAAAGAGTGATTGGCCCAGAATTACCAGTAAACATCTATATTGGAAGGACTTGAACTTGGGCATCCCTTGTCCTACTTTAACAGGTAAACTACTTGCTATCCTGGAATTTGTAGCAACACACAGAACTGCATATTGCTCATTTCAGTTTTTCAAGTTTCTACTGAATGTATTGTTTCTCAGCCAAATGAATTTGTAGCATCATCAGGATGCATCAGGAAAGAAAAGTATCATCAAGCTGACCAGCATTATCTACTCTCCAATACTGACCAGTAGTTTCTGAGGCCATCCGAGGAATAGAAAGAGGGACAACCACTGTCATCCTTTGAACTTCCATAATAGTTGCTTCTGTTAAGGGCATGTGCACCTTATCAGCCAGGGTGGGAGGTCTGTTGCACCCAATTACCAATTCAATTTCTTCTTGAACCTTTCCTGTGAAAATAAATAAATGGTAGTGATTGTTTTGGGTGAGCAGAGAACTGGTTCATTAGCAATCTAACTGAAAGAGGAGGAGATGGATGGATGGATATTGGATATAGACTTGCATGCTACAGGTCCAGAAGAATGACACAATCTGCTCTTCTGGATGGGAATCCCTTTAATCTTGTATTTGTCTCTTCTGCCAGGAATATCTGGGCACTGATTAGTTTTAGTTGTGCTTTAGTACTTTGAAAAATAATGTCTTTGTGAATTTGTTTCACTGAAGCTGCAATTTCATTCTGTCTGCACACATAGGAAATAGAAAATAGGAATAAAACAGCAATTCTCTCATTGACACCGATATGAAAAGCAAGGCTTTAGCAGCTGGCAGGTGGTATACGACCCCTAGCCAAGTGTAGCGGGGTGGGGACCAACTAAAGTGGCGCCACAAAGGCCTGGAGGAGATAAGCTGGAGCTGCAGGGCTCAGCAGAAGCGCCAGGATCTGCACACACGGCTGCATGCTGGTTGGAGCTTCCAGCACACCCAGAAGAGAGAAGGAGGAGGAGGGCAGAGAGAGAAGAAGCTATAAAAGGAGGTTTTGGCGGGAGAGGGAGAGGAAAAAAAACAGAGAGAGAAGAGGCTTTTGTCAGCAAAATGGTGAGTAAGAGAGAGAGAGAGAGAGAGAGAGAGAGAGAGAGAGAGAGAGAGAGAGAGAGAGAGAGAGAGAGAGAGAGAGAGAGAGAGAGAAACCTTTGTGAGCAACATGTGAGTAAAAGAGTGAGAGAGGCTTTTGTGAGCAAAGGGTGAGAGAAAAAGAAGTGAGGGGGAGAAGGGAAAAAGAAAAGGTATTGACTTCTGACTTCCTCTATTGCAGTAGAAGGAAGGATTAATATTGAATCTTAACTTTTTACTTTTCCTTAATATAAACTAGCCATTTCTATAACAACAAATGGATCTAAACAGTAAAGCGCAAAATTCTTCTCTTTTTTAGTCATCAAGTTTTTCACACCTTTCTAAGCACTGGTGGTACTCGAATATTGTCATGTCCTAAAAGTGGTACAATCTGTGAAAAGGTTGAAAAGCCCTGATCTAAAGTACTGCCCCCAATGTTTGTTTGTAAGTAAATGATTTGGAATTAAGATTTGATGGTGAAGGAGTTATGCTTGCTGTTATCAAAATGTTCAGGGTTGATGTACCAAAAAAGGGGTTGTGAATTGCCCTGAGTTTGCCAAAGTGAGCAAAATATCTTCAAATGCAGTTTAATGTAAACATATAAAATTATGTATGTTGGCACAAAAAAAACCCAATTTCACCTATACCAGCAATATTGGCTCTTTTATGACTTGTGGACTTCAACTCCCAGAATTCCTGAGCCAGCATGGAGTATTTCAAAATATTTTTTGGGGGGGGGGAAACTATTTGCAGCTTTAATGCCAACTAAATGTCAAACACTGCCCTCTTCTGCCTAAAGCAGAAATCTGACTGAAATTCTAAAATGTCTTAGAAAAAAATAAGCCAAAAAATTAAAGAATGAAATGTTTTTACAAAAAAGGTTAAAAACTGTTTTGTTACGGATATTTTTGTCTAAGATTTGGTATTTTTCATTATCTGGATGGAGTGATTCTTAAAATGGCACAGTGGAAATAAGCTAATATCTAGTCATAGTGCAGAAAAGTATATGGGGATAATATTTTGGTTTTAAAACAATGTTAAATCTATCCTGGGGTTTGCATTATAACTTTTCTGCATTTCATGCCTTCAAGATGGGGAGAATGGGCCTTCAATTTTCAGCAAGAAGGATCAGAAGGGGCTGCAAAGACAGAGAAGCAAGCTGTTTAAATCTGTTGTAAAACATCATATATTCATTTACTGAAGACTTTCCAAATTTCTGCTAACTGCAAAATCAGACCTTGTGAAAACATTTGATAGGTTGGCAGAGAATAAATATGTGAAACATGAAAGCTGTTCAGTCAGCAATTTGTTATCATCATTTTCCTTTTAGCAAAAAATATTTACTTATTTTTATTCATTAAATCATTCACTAAATTTCTCAACTTATCCGTCTCACAAAAAATCAAAAACATCCATAATAAAAGCAACATAGAGAAACAATCAAAGCGAGATAGTG
Organism: Bothrops alternatus; assembly: GCA_034064705.1. Lineage (NCBI taxonomy): Eukaryota > Metazoa > Chordata > Lepidosauria > Squamata > Viperidae > Bothrops > Bothrops alternatus. The sequence goes on from JARGCV010000081.1 coordinate 16,621,672, forward strand.
ATATTCTATTATTCCTCCAAATGACTTTTGAAGAGTTTTGTTTAAGCAACTGTTGGAAGACAACCACAGAGGAGGCTAATCTTGCTTTCAGGATAGGCTGTTCCAGAATATTGGGGCCATTAGTGAAAAACACCCTTTGCCTTTTCTAGCTCCAAACTCTCTCATTTCACAAGACTGGGACACCACAAGTAGTTTTTCCCAGAAAAAAATACTTTGGATGGGCCAGCTCTAGTTGGAGTTGGTATTAAAGACATAGTTTAGACCAGCACCTGGAAAGCTATTGGGAATCAGTGCAAGACCAGCAATTATATGCTCATAGCAACAAACACAAGCCAAGCATTTTTAACCTTGAGTGGCAATAATAATGTAAGTCACCACTGTAAGTCATTGTGCTCCAAGAAAGGATGCAAGTGGTGCACCAGTGAAGATTGGCAAGAGCCACTTCCGGTTCCAGATCGCGGCATTTGCAGCTGTGTGAAGAGACTGCTCTCTGATTTTCCACTGCCGGTAGGCCCTGGAGGGGCGGCTACCGTTGAGGATGCCCTCATTGACCGTGAGAGAAGCTGCTTCTTCCACAGCCCGAGATTGCTCCTTAGGGCCGATGGTGGAAAGATCGGCCAGTAAAATGGCCAATCACTTTGCTGTTGTAACCAGAAAGTCATAAGAACATCTAAACGCAGGAACCACCATGGCTGAGCCGGGTGAGACTTTTTTTTTTTAACCTCTCTTGGTTCTCCTTTCTTTTTTGTTGTCTGTAAAAAGCATTTTTGAAATTATTTCCCTGCTCTAAGAAAGCAGCGTGAGTGTGGGAAAAGAAGCTTAAATGGACTGAATTAACTTAAACTGACTTTTTTTATTTCTATTTTTTTAATCCACTTTGGGGTCTTGGAAAAAACTTTTAATATTGAATTTACTACTGGATGTAGTCTACATGTGAAGAATTTGCTCTTTTTTGCTTTTTTGCTTTTTCTGATCTTGTTAACGTCATTCCTAGTGTCTGAGGACAAAGTCAAAATTGCAACTGTCTCTTTCTCTGATGATGAGATTGACTTTGACCTTCAGATTACCATAAAAGGGAAAAGACAAAGAAACTTAACAGCTGTATTTGTGGGGGTGGATACTGACTAAATGTTTTTTTGAACACAGCCTCTACTAAAAGATAACACTGTTTCTAATTATTTGAAATGGAGAAACCCTATTCTCAACTTGATTACAAACTCATATTGGAAAAAAATTATGAAGCTACTGAGCAAATATGTTTGCAAGTAAAAGAGTGTACTATAGTAATAAAAAACAGAAATTCTGCTTTGAACTACAAACTGACCTCCAGTTTCTATCTGAGCATTCTATAGACCAAAAAACAACAGAAGCGGAACCAACCAATATTAAAGAAGATTCTACTTCACTTCATATGTAACCTAATGAGATGTCTGAGGAACAAAAAAGGACTGTAATTAAACCACTCACAATTTCAAAACCAACAGAAATGGATATACAAGCCCAACTAATCGAGAACTATAATAGCTTGGATAAGCAACTATTAACTACAAAGTTGGACATAACTGAGTCTGCTATTCAACAGATCCAAATGTTGAGACTTGAATCTTTAGAACAACAAGGGACTATTTACAAAGGAGTCAGGTCTCTAAAACAGAAAAGGGGTCGCTTTTGCTTGACCCAAATGATACTACAAGGCACAAAAAGAGACTTGTTCATTGATATAGAGGTGTTGCTATGGAAACCTGCCTGGCACAAAAAAAAGCTAGAATAAGATTTAAGAGTGTGATTCAAGGCTCTATATAATGGGTTTAAAAGGCTTTATTAGACATGGATTGATTTATGGTTTAAGATAGTTAAATAAGATGTTAGATTGAATAAAAATTAATTAAAGATTTGAATTTAATAATAAGATGTTTGTTTGTGTATTAACATGTTTGTTGTGGATATAGTAATTTTGGGAGGGGGTTAAAGGAGTTTGATATAGATATTGAGGGATTAATAGATCATAAAGTATAATAGAGTAGAAAGGTATTTTTTTCTTTTTTTCTTTTCCTTTTTGAACTAATATTCTTGTTATTAGAAATGGTAGTTATTTTGTAATGGAAGAAGAATAAGAAAAAAGAAGAAATTATATTAATAAATGATTATTGATTATGTCAAGGAAAAAGGGAGAGACACCTGAAGTGTTATTTATGCATTTATAGTAGCAAAATGGAATATAGCAATTTAAATAGTAAAGCTTAATCCAGGATTTGGATTTATTTAGATGAAATCTTATTGATGATTGTTTTGATTGACTTAGTTGTATTGAAATACATTAATTTGAATATAATATATTATCTGAGGGAATAGAGGGGAGGTTTCTAATGATTTAATTTGAACTATATAAGTATGACTTTGCTTTCGGACAATTGATTACCCTGCCACCAGGTTGATTCTTAGGCACTTGTTTGTAAAAAGAAAACACTAATAAAACTTGTTTAAAAAAAAAAGATTGGCAAGAGCCACATTTCCACCCAAGCCTGGAATAGTAGGTATGACTCGAGGAACATCTCCACATTACAATCCTACTACCTCAATGGTTGTACTTTTCCGTCAAGAGATACTACTTGAACAGACAAAATACAGTGATGAACAAACAGCAACTTCTTGCTTGGATTTAATTTTAGCCTGTATGTCCATCCAGCTTCATATATTGGGATGAGACTTCTATAGTGCAATGGTGATATATAATTAGTATCATTTGCATATTAAGGATATTTCACTTCAAACTGACAGATGACATGTCCTAGAACCTTCAAATAGATAGTAAAAAGCAGCAGGGAGGAGACCAAATCTTAAAGCACAAATCCTACAATCCACCATGCTGACTTTTTCTTCTCCCGTGACCACTAACTGAAACTGTCCTCTGAATCTTCTTCTTCTTGACTTCCTCTTTTACCACTTCAGGCATTGAGGGATCCTCTGAATAAGGAACAGAAGTAGAGCAAAATAGTGCTTTCAATCCATAACACATAGACGGTTCAAAAGGATATGATGGCCCATAGAATCAGAGGCTGCTGAGACCCAACAAGATTAGCAGAGCGCATTACTCCAATTGAGGCCCCAAAAAGGTCATCAACCAGACATTAATGCCATCTTTGCCCCAAGACCAGATCTGAACTCTGAATGAAAAGAGTTTAGATGATCCACTTCTTTTAAAGCAACTTACAAGTAAATCCACAATGTACTGCCTTCCCCCAAAGAATAGGTTGCGTGCTAGGCATTAGCTGTTGAGAACTGTTGGATATAAATAGGCTTCTTCAGGGTGGTGGAGCCACAGTAAGCTTCAAGATGGTATTTCCTACCCTAAACCCTTATTACTCAGCTCATCAGCCTCAACTTCCCACAGCCTCACAAAGGACTCATGAGATCACCTTGGGAGAATTTGCAGTCTCTCTCTGCCTGTTATTGTTTCGGCCTTTTTAAAAAAAAAATAGTTCAAAGTTGATCTGAGTATACCAGCATTTCCCATTTGTTTGACAAATCCTATTAATACATTGACCTAGAATATACTTTTAATCCAATCCTTTCTTGAGGCAGTAACACTGCCTGGCTAGCTGAACAATCTCCAATGTTTGATTGTTTGAACAACAAAGAAACTTTTTATCTTCCTTAAATATTTTACTATTTAGCACCAGGATGAGCAAGTTTCTTGAGATCAATGAGAATATAAATGAGGTATGGTATCAGTGAAGCAATCAGGCTACCATTTTCAGACCTTCTGGAGGAGCACAGTTGGGATTAAAGAACTCATACTGTCAAGGAGAGAAAAAACTAAGTTTGCGTATACAGTAATTATTGTGTACAATAATGACATATTATTTATGAAAAATCTTTAAAACATCAGTTCCAATATAGCTGTCTTGGAAGATTCCTTTGTTTCATTTCTCCATCCTGAGAAAAGATAGTTTTGTCTACTTTTTTATAGAATGTTTTAAACAGATATGTCTCTTTGCATTGTGGAACATAAACCATAATTCTACAACATACAGAGGACTTTCATCTGGGACTTTCATCCCAGATACCTTGCCTACTCCAAGTTCAGCATGTTTTGCTAACAGGCTCTGATCCGATCTCCTGCTTCTCGCATAGAATTGCCCTTCTTCCTTTTAAAGAAGCACAACCCGAAAAAGAGAGCAAAGCAAGAAAAAATAGCTGCTTCCTTTCCCTGTCATTGTTCATTTTCTTAAACATCTTGGAAAGCCCAGCCCCACCCACCCACCCACCAGAAGAGCTTTGAATTACTGACTTCAAAGTAGGTTCAATAGGAAATATAGATAAAATCAGATGCAACGTACTTTGCTCTTGTGGGTGAAGTGACATGTAAAGAAGGCTCCAGAGTAGCGTGTTGGATGTAGTTTCTGTGCCTGCAATAAAAAGGTCTGCAATAATGAAGAACAGGTAATCTTCATTAAAGCTAGTTTCCCCATTTATCTTCTTTTCCTCATCTGAATGCAGGAGATACATATCAATGAAATCTCGGGGATTCTGGGCATCCAAGTTTTCCCTGTGCTGTTTAATGATGTTTTTCAAGAAAGCTGTGATATCTCGCACAGTCTGCCTTAATTTTCGGAAAGATCCAAAAGGAAGATAAAAAAGCCACGGGCAAATGTTAACCAACAGTACTTGACTATTCACTGTGAACTCTAGTGCCCATGATATAATATTTAGCATGTTCTTGAACTCTGCATCATCATAATCAAAGCGCCTACCCAAGGCCATTGAGCTGATCACATTGGACACTGCATTGCCAATAATAGGGAAAGGATTGAATTGCTTCTCTCCATGTTTCAGGATCTCTTCTTTCACATACTTGAATTCTTCAATGATTTTAGGCTCTAGACTGTGCTTTCCTAATCCAAAGTGACGGAGAGTTGAGTGGGAAAACTTCCTTTGTTTTTTCCATACTGGATTATAAGGTGCAAACACCAAACCTGTATGGAGAAAAGAACATTTAAGATTTGAAATAGGGCAGCTTTGAATCCTTGGAAATCTTGTCTGCAGTTTCTTTCACTCCAAAGACACAATAACTTTGGGCATAAAGGTCTTTCATCAGAGTTATTGTACATAGCCTAAGGTGCTACGTCTGCATGTAGGTTCTAGAATAGATCTCCAAAAAATATTTCAAATTTTATTTTTTAAATGTGACAGAAGATAAAATGTTTAAATACAAGACTGGAAGATAATCATATTTTAATTACATTAAATATAATGCAGCTTATATTTGGAAGAAACGTGTTTATTTTTAGGAGTGCACACCACTTCACAACCAAGTGCATCCTTTGATATGGAAAAACTGAACATCCCTACTTTATGCAATGAATAGAGCATAAATCCTGCACCCAATCTTTCATTTCCTAGAGAAGCATCTTTGAAACCACTGAAATTTTATTAGGTTTTAGAAACAGAGCAAGCTGCTTTAAGAGTGTGTTAGAATATTTGCTCATCTAGCCACTTCTGTAAATTTGCCAATCTCTTATTCAATGGTGCTGTTTAAAATTTCATTTTTCCAAAACAGTCGTTTTGAGATCTACCATAAAGTGTCTTTGGGATGCTGAAATGCTCTAATAATACATTGTCCTTATTTGTGTCCATTAATTATTTGCACAAAGTTTGCTCCATATGTCCTCTCTAGAATCAACTTCTGGCTGACAAAAGCATGTGAATACAGTTCTAATATTGCATATGTATTTGTTGAGCTCAGTGATAGTACTATTGATGTCATGGGTCAGTAGACAACTGGGTTTGTTATAGATTTCTGAACTCACATCAAAAGGTTTCAGCAATCTCAGAAACCTTCAACAAACAAAATAGGCTTTTAACACATTTCAATTATTAATTGATAAGGTACAAGAGTACTTATAATCTACCTTACTTGTATACTGCATCTGCAGAACATCCTGTCTCTTCCTTTTCCACCAGCCTAATTTGAACCCTACATTAATCTAACCCTTTTATGCAGCTTATTAAGTGAACCGCAGGTCACAAATCCATATATCCTTTAATGTAATTTGTTACTTTGAAAAAGCTGCCCCAACGTCCTTACTTACACTAATCTTTTAATTTCGACCATTTTAGCAAGCCTTCACTTCTCTGGGTCCTGCCTTGTGGTAAGTATGCTGCAGTGCTGTAATGTTTACACACTATGCAATTCAATTAGTTACAAGTCTGATCTTTTACTTTCTCAAAAAGTGTGCTTATAACAGAAGCCTAAGATTTAGTTCACACATTGTGCTAACTGTGGAGTCCTTGATGCTCTCTAAGCTGGTTGTTTTCTTGCAAATGTTTCATTAGCAAACTAAATAATATCAGTGCTACGTAGTAAATGAGTCAAAATAAAAAACAGCTTTAGGAAAGGAGTAAAGATTTCTCTTTCACTCGCCACACCTGCCAAACTAAGGATCGGAGACGGACCTTCCGGACAGAATCCTTTCCCCCCCCCCCACCGCCACCCAGACCCAGTTACTGAGCGCGCGCCAGCCGCCCGCAAAAGCCGGCAGGGTCCTTGATCAAAGCCTCCGCCCGTCGAACCACTGCCCGCCCCACCGCCCCGTTACCCTTCTTCTCGGTGAGGATGTCCACCAAGGGCACACTGGGGCGGTCGCTGAAGATCTCGGCCTGAGAGACCAGCGCTTCCCGGACAGCCTCAAAGTCGCTAAGCACAATGACGTGGTGGCTGCCCAAGTCTATTCGGAAGATGCTGCCGTACATCTTGGCCAGCCCGGTAAGAACCACATGCATCGGCCTTCTCTCTTCGGCTCGGTCGCAGTTCCCCTCTTTCTTGCGGGACGCAAAGACACTAACCGCATGCAGTCTTTTGGGCAGCAGGGCGAAGGCGAAGTTGCCCACCAGGGGCCAGGGCCTGGGGCCAGGTGGAAGTCGCTGCAGAGACTGGCGGCCCAGCAGCCACCACAACGCCAGCAGCAGCCCAGTGGCCCCAAGCATTGCCGCTCTAACGGTATCTGGTGCTAGAGAAGCAGGCGGCTCCTCCGCGCTGGCGACCACGGCCATCCTGTCCGAGGCAAACGGCGAACCCAGCAGGAGGTCCAGCGCGCCGCCAAACTGTCAGGGGCGTCCGCTACACCAGCCTCTTTTCCTCTATGCTACGGTGGACGCGCTTTTGCTTCCCCGGGGCTGTTGCAGTAGCTCCTCCTTTGATTGGCTGCCTGGTGGTGAAGAAGGGAGCAATAACAGCTCGCGGGAAACTCCCCCGAATTGTGACGTCGTGAAGCAAAAGAGGTTTTTTTTTTTCTGCTGTGAGACTCCGGAGTTTGGAGCGCCGCTCGGTTCGGCCGGGACGCGGCGGCCTTCTTGCAGCGCGGAGATGTGGACCGCTGCACTGTGGTCCTTAAAAGGCCGTGCAATGCAGCGACTGCAGTTGGCGCTGACGGCACGTGGCAGCCTGTAGAGATCAAGCATGTCTGTGAAATTGGGGGATGGATGGGGAGGAAAGAGCATTGAGTGAGATGGAGCAAAAAAAAAAAAAAAAATAATGAGCAAAAAAAAAAAAATGAGCCTGGGATAAAAAGAAGGAATTCACGAGATCAGGTAAAAATTCGAAATCGGTGCTGCCCTTTTGCTAGCATAAAAAGAATGATAGTACAGTTGGATATAGCCTTCTTCATCAAAACTGAATTTGCCATTGTAATATTTATCAATTGGTGTTTGACCAGAGTTGTAAACAAGGCTGTGGGAAGAATCCAGAGAAAGAAATATTTTGGGAAATATTAAAAAGGCAGAATATATTTCCCCAAAGGATCTTAAAACGGGTGTCAAACTCAATTTCATTGAGGGCTGCCTCAGCATTGCAATTGACATGGGTGGGTGTGGCCTACCCAGTGGGCATGGCCAGCTCTACCTCATTCGCGTCAAGGGGGCCTGGGCAGGAGTGGGACAGATCTGAGAGTCTGGCAGAAAGGTGTGGGACCAGGGCAGAGCCCATCAAACTGGCTATGTGAAGTAGGCGAGGGCCATTTGCTGGCCACTTCCAGGTGATGGTGTATTTCATTCCTCACAAAGGTGATATGTCCCCAGCATGCACCCAGGGGGCGGGGCCAACATGGCAGGGGCTGCTTCCTCGCTGTTTCGAGATGGCCTTGTGGAGCTAAGACTGAATGCATTTCAGCCATGGCCACCACAAAATTGTACATTGGCTCCTGGCCGGCCAGGACCAAGGCAGCAGGGGCCATTCCCTCACTGTTTTCTGGATGGCTTCACAGGTCACATGAAACAACTTTGCAGGCCGCATCCGCCCCCCCCTTGTGTTTGACATGTCTGACTTAAAGGCAGAAATCTCCCTTCCTAAGTCTCTCTGCCCCAAACATAAACCAGGTCTGCAGAAATGGAGATGTGATAATCTTGTCAGAAAGTTCATGCTGCAGGAACAACTCTAAACAAAAGCCCAAGAAGGTATAAAAACCCACCCTACTACATGTGGACAGTTTTCCCAGAGCCATCTTTCTATCTGGCTCTTCTCTTCAATAAACTACAACCTTCTTTCTAAAGCATTCTCCATTTTGCTTATTCCCAGCTTGGACTGGATCCTGATGAAAATTTTTCTTTCAACAAGGTAGTTACCATAGCACTTTACGCAAACCAGCCCATTTCCGGCTCACTGTGGCAGACAAACACGGAAATTGAGTTATGAAAAATCTGAGTAAATAAATACTGGTAAAATGTGAGCATAGCCACACCTTAATTAGATCTTTGTTCACTGTAAAGATTACAGAAGAATCTTTAAGTGTTCTGGCCCAGCTATGGTATTAGTTTTAACATAGTCCACATTTTGGGCTCACTTACCCAATTGAAGGCTTTGGTGCAGCCAGTAAAGAAATAATTTTCTTAAATTCTCTGGCTGCCTATTAGTCATCCTAGGCTAAAATTTTAAATAGTAGATATTTGGAAGGATATGTGTCTACAGTAATCACCGTTAAGTGCGATGATGATTATGTTATCCATAAGCGGACAGAATAATTTTTTGGAAGCCAAGCAAATAATTTGCATAGGGAATGTGTGCAGTGCATTTATCCATTATTAACTAAAATGGTTACTAATTAACATTCTACTCAGGAATCTACCACAAACTGAGCCATCAGCAAATTGGTTTTGCCCAACAGCCCAAGCTAAAATTGTATGTTAGCCTTGTGAGGTATAAGGCAACCCATGTAAATTGTTAATGAGTTTGTATCTGGAAGCATGATCAAGAATAAACTGATGCTGTACTTTGCTTTGAAATACTGGCTTCCAGTTTATTTTTATTAAAATCAGACATACTTATCCCAGTGCTTATTTGCTGACTGTAGGAGGGGCATGGAGTTTGGCTACCTAAGGGAACTATCATTGGTATAAGCATTATACATTTCTAAAATGGGGGGAGGAGGTGGATAGAGCCAGCAGGTCCAAGGTTACTTACTCTGTGAGGAAATGAAGAATACAGTTAATTTATTTTAAAATATAGTACACCACATGTATCTTTCAAGAGGCATTTTCTTTTGTAAGTACATTTGGCATTACAATCTATTTCAGCAGACTGTAAAAACTTTCATTTGCTCTTATATTGTTAAGTGAATGTAAAATCTGTAAATGACAGAATCAGGATATTAAAAGCCATGTGAGTCTGAAAAAGACACTCTACAATTGAATAAAGCAGGAAAAATATGTTTACTTGGGGGAAGTTACTTGAAGTCACAATCTTCTGTAACTTTTGCAAAGACATGCTGTTGTTATGGATTTTTTTCTAAAAATGTTTCGTTGTGTTAAAAAATATGTTATGAACTGGAGTAAGATTTGAACTTTTGTTGGGCAACTTATTTCAGGGCCCTAGAACAGTGGTGGCAAACCTATGGCATGCGTGCCAGAGGCGGCACTTAGAGCCCTCTTTGTGGGCATGCACGCCATCGCCCCAGCTCTGCCTCCCCAGCAGCCCCCTCCTCCCTAGCAGCCCCCCCCCGAGTGCGGGCTGCGCAGAACAGCGTAGCCAAGGACATGGCAGCCGGGACAAGATTTCGCCCTCACACTCCGTCACACACAGTTGATGCTGTGGGGCACAGTTGGAGGGCGTGGCCATCATGGCGCTGCTGAGTCACCTGGGCAATCTGCAGCGGGCTGTGGAGGCAGTGAGTGGCCCTGCGGGCAGGTGGGCAAGGGTGGAGCAGGGGTGGGCAGGGAGGCAGGGCGGAGCCTGTTGTGGGATACTTGGTCTCTAAAAGTTTCGCCATCACTGCCCTAGAAGCTGCCCGGTGCCATCTACTCAGATAACACTCTTATGTGTACTACTGTGATTACACACATCCCTGATATTACAGTAGGGGGAGTGGTTGCACATTTTGACTGAATTTGACTGTGTGCATTTTCACATGGCTGCAAAATCTTTTAGTGAGTAGTTGTGATTAGAAGAGTATCTTGGAGAAAAGATACTGAGAAACATATAAGTAAGCAAGCCATACACGCATAACAGGATGAGAGCAAAAAGGGATAGGGCATGCATTGGTCACATGGCAATCACAAGTGTTAGTATGTCTATTATGCCCACAACAAAAGGATACTGACAGCTTTCCAAAATAAATTGCTAATTTAATAATAAAGCTGGTTGGAATCTTGCCAGAAGATGGAGATCAGGCAAGATTTCTTGCCATTTTGCTAGTGAGCAGGTTAGAGAAGATGCCTGGCCCATTGCACAAGATTGTATGATAGCACTGGAAGCCTAAGGAGAGCCCCTCGAGGCCAGCATTACCGGTAGGTTCCTATAGTCCAGGGGTCTTCAACCTTGGCAACTTTAAGACTTGTGGACTTCAACTCCCAGAATTCCTCAGCCAGCAAAGCTCTAGTCCAGTGATGGTGAACCTATGGCACGCATGCCAGAGGCAGCACTCGGAGCCCTCTCTGTGGGCACATGCATCATCGCCCAGCCTCGCCTCCTCCCATGGCCCCGTCCTCACCAGCAGCTCCCCCAGAGGAGAGTGGCACCCGGGCGTGGCCCACGCGAAGAAGCGCAGCCAAAGAAAGATATGGTAGCTGGGCAGCAGGGACAAGACTTGGCCTTTACACTCTGTTGCATGCAAATGATGCTGCAGGGCACAGGTGGAGGGCATGGCCGCCATGGCGCTGCTGGATTGCCTGGGTGATCTGTGGCGGGCAGTGGAGGTGGTGGGTGGCCCAGCAGGCAGGGCGGAGCAGGGACAGGGGTGGGGGGTGGTTTTTGGGCACTTGGTTTTTAAAAGGTTTGCCATCACTGCTATAGTCCATAGTTTGGGCATAATAAATATAATACAATCTTGGCACACATGTTTTATAGCAACTGGTATTTAATTCATTCTTATAGTCAACTAAATACATGGACATCATGACTAATAGTCATTGGTCCTTTCTGTTTTAAAAGCAACCCATAGAAATAAATTGTGTCCTGTTACTTTGAATCTATAGGACATTAAGATGATTTATGGGTCATGCATTTTTGTTGTTTTGAGCTCCATAATTGATTGTAATACATTATATCAATTGTTATTTTGTCCTATTCTGTACAGCACTTTATTATAAGTACATAAAAATCACTTAAAGCTATCATTTTGTTTCCTTTAATGACCTGTTGTAGAATTATGCAGCACATTCTGCATATCCATTTTTAAGTTGCATTGACCAAGTAATATTGATAATATTCCCACTATAATTACATATTAGATTCTGTAAAAGCATTTTTTAAAAATATACTTTATTAAAGAAACACATATATAGAATAACAGATATTAACATTTAAAAACAATTTTAAAATAGATTAAAATATACTAGTAATTACATTAAATTACAAATTTAGACCAGTTTAAAAATGAGATTTCCTAAAAGATTGTGAAAACATTGTTAGTACTGATCATTTTCTTTGAAATGCTACAATTTGAATATGCCAAGATTTCTTGATTTAGAATACTTGAATGTGTTAAGATAAATAAATTATACAGAAAGTCAAGAATTCTTGGATTAAATATAGAATGTTTTGATACATTGATAATAACTAAAAGTTACATACTTGTATTTAGATGAAAAATTCTGGCAAAGTTTTTCTGATTAGTTTCAACAGTTAAGCCCCTATTCACAAATATGGGTGTTTTCATTTGAAGGCTCCTTTTTTAAAATATTGATGATACTATAATTGATTGCAATAGTTATCCATTGTTTTACTCTGTGTCTGTACTGGACATCACACAGTAAATAAAGTTACTACAATATTTACTCAATAGTTTTAAACAGTATAATGGCCCATGTTTTATAAATTAAATAACGATTGTGTAAGTAATAATTTCAGTAAGTAAGTCTGATTGTGCATTGTAGTTACAGATTCTTAAAGAGTGTACTTTTCATTTTATAAAGTCTCAAGAATGTACGGTATTTATTTCCAAATATTTATTTTGTGTGCCATTATTACAGCAATATGTTGTAACTTTTTCCATCAAACCTCTCAGAAAGATGGTACCAGTTTTTCTCAAGCAAGATCTGTGTCCTTTCTTTAGGATACCTTAAACAAATTAAGATGCTTATCACCCTTCAAATTTTGTTCGACATCAGTTCTCCCTAATTTCAATCTATAGCAAACCCTGTCATTGTCTTTCAAATTCTGTGCTCCTCAATTTACGCTTTCTTACTAACTTGTTTTGAAATAACTGGGCAGTTGTTAGAACACTGACTCTGTGTAAGCACAAAAGTGCAGGAAAAAAAATATAGAATGTTAATCATGAGGATTAGCACCTAATTTTTTATAAACATGAATATGAAATTCTGTATTTGTATTAGGTAAAACAAATTAATAACCTCAAATGGCTTCTTGCAGTCTATAGCTAGGAACAGTGATTTTTTAAAAAATTCTATTGATCTAAAAACGAAGAGTTATAGCACCTTCCAAGTACAGTTAAAATTGTATGTATCATCTGCTAGTCATCAAACTGAATCTAGTAGATAATTTACTAGAGCTACAGAAATCCATTTTCTTATTTTTTTTTTTGTACAGGTATATTTATTCAACTTAGGCTCTGGAAATTTTCTGTGCATATGTAATGCCAAAATTTTCCCTTTTTTTCAAAAGACAAAGCAGCTGCTGAGAAGGATTTAAACACTGGCTGCCGAATGTTATTGTCCAAATCAAACATTATTTCTAAAGAGTGGGAAGGTTAGTTCTTTAATCCAGTTATTTATCATTGTTTCACTGGAAGTTGGGAAACATAACACTATTATTATTCCTCCATTCTATGCACTCTGAAGGCTATTCAGAGCAAAACAAAAGGTAGCAGCAATTCATTACTTCAGAATCTCCTTTATTTAATGTAAGCCACCAGCTATGTTTGAGTTTGCAATCTACCCAGTTAAAATAATTGTTTAAGCAGACCATGGATAGTGAATCTGCAGATCCCACCCAGTCACTAGTTATAATCCCTGCTGTTTTCTCATGAAGTGTTAATGTGTTTATATAGCACAGGCTTATGGATAAGCATGCTAACAAATACAATTGTGATCGCATAATGTGCTATGTGTTTCTATTACTTAATGGATGGTTCTTGTAATATGCTAAATCGTGGTTGTATATTCCATAGTATGTTAAGCCACAATTGCCCACCCAATTCCTGCAAATCTAGAGCGAATGTGCAAATCCCGTTTGTATGTAGGCTATATATTTCTCCTCCTGAGAAACTCTCAAAAGACATAAAATGGTAAGTAGCAATGGCAAAAATACAACTACTACTAATAACATTCTTTAAAATGCAAAAATCCCATTTTTATTTGAGTCTTTAAGGTCTACAACAGAGAATATATTAATTAAAGCTGAAAGATACTGAATAATATGGAAACCAATGCTTTCCATAGAGATCCTATAGTGTATACACCTGGATTTAGTAATCATCATATCCAAGATATTTACTACAAACACACACAGAGAGAGACACAGACACACACACAAAATGGTAGAAACAACTGTGGCTTCTATTAAAATCTTTTAATAGCATGTCTGTGTATACAAACACAAGCTCACTTAAGGCCATTCAAATCAGGCTTAACCTTGCTTAATATATTGAGCTGGGTTGCATATTCTTCTTCCTGAATTAGGTTGCTATGAACATTTGAAAGCACCTGAATGAATAAGCAACTAAAATAGTACTATTTCAAAAATGCTGTCAGCAGCTCTTCACTTGTATCACAGATATTTAAAAACATACTTGGTAAAATATGCAGTTATATGGATACCTGACAAGTAGACACTTATTTAAAGAATAATCTCAAAAGAGGTAGAAACTACTAAAAAGATGAACTGCATCAGAATAAGAATTTTAAATGTCATTTTTTTACTTTTCCTATGTGTGTATATGTATGTATGTATATGTGTGTGTATATATATATATATATATATATATATATATATATATATATATATATATATATATATATATATATATATATATATATATATATATATATATATATATATATATATATATATATATATATATATATATATATATATATATATATATATATTGTCTCTAATTATACTAAAAATGCGAATCCCGGGTATATTCATGTTGAGAAAAGTAGTCGAACACCGGGATAAATATAAAAACAACTGTTTGATAAACTTAGCTTTCATCGGCTAACTGCCAATGTCATCAGAGTGGAATGCCGGAGGTTTGAAAGCCTGCTCATAAGACTGGCAGTTTGTGTGCTCTGCTCATAGAACGCATCACCGGTCTACCTGCCCCAGTTGACCGTATTGCTTCTAATAGTCTCGCACCTTTGTGTATATTTGTAAGTTCAGGGATCACCGCCTCTCTTATTGTCGCTCTCTTTGCACGCTTTGGACGTATCTGGGTACACTTTGCTATAGGATGATCCCCCAGTGCCTCCTGTCTTGTGGCCACCCCTTATTGTGAGTGTCATATTTCTTTGCTGTTACATGAGACAGCGGTTCTGGTCTTTCATAGGCTGCACCCGTTGCACTCGTTGTGAGTTGTTACCATTGCAACCGATTGGGTCATTTAGGGACACACCAACTTCAGGCTTGGCCAAATGGCTAAGTGGACGGATTGGATATTTGGTGGAGAACAGTGAAACCACAGTGAAATCATCGGAGGAGTTCCTGAGCAGGATAAAATCGTTAAGCGTGGAGGAGGATGAGGTCTTAATGTCTTTTGACATAAACTCACTCTTTACCTCGATGCCACAAGACCTAGTTATTGCGGTAATAAGGAGCCGTTTCCAACAAGAGGAAGGGCGACATCAGTACTCACTCTGCACCGAGGACCTCATCCAACTCATGAACCTGTGCCTTAGAACATATTTTACATTCCAGGGCACCATCTATGAGCAGGTGAAAGGCATGCCGATGGGATCCCCGATTTCGGGAGTCATCGCGGAGGCAATCCTGCAACAACTCGAAGCCGAAGTGATGTCCGTGCATCGCCCCAAATTTTGGGTTAGATACATGGATGACACTTTTGCTGTCATCAAAAAGCAAGATAGTGCCAGGTTCATGAGAGATTTAAATTCAGTTTACCCAGACATCCACTTTACAGCAGAGGAAGAAATCAATGGCACACTTGCATTTTTGGATATCCTAGTCAGCCGTCAGCTGGATGGCACTCTCCACACGACCGTCCACTGAAAACCAATGCATACAGACAGAATTTTACACTACAGGAGTAATCATTTCATGTTGCACAAAATCGGCTGTATCAGAACACTGTTTAAGCGTGTTAACACCCACTGCAACACGGATAGGGCAAAAGTTGAGGAGAGGAATCATCTATACCGTGTTTGCAGGCAAAATGGCTATCCAGTTGATTTCATCAGACAGTACAGCAGACCATATGAACCTCGCAGAATGCAACACACAGGCACTGCTATGACATTAAAGTAAGAATAAAGTAGAATAATGAAGAATAAAGTAGGAAAAAGTAGAATAATAATGATAATGAAAAAATCACTAAAGCAAAATGATGTGTCTGCACAATTACTGGAATAAAGCTGTGTTAGCAAATACGTGACTAACCCAAAAGCACATTGCATTCAGAAACAATGTATCAAGTAAGACTCTCTTCATTGTATGCCTGTGAGAAACTAACCTGATGAAATACAATGTAGATTTCTATGTGTGCTTCTTTGTTCCTGAGAAAAGAAAGCTATAAAACTGTAGTTTGGACCCACCCTTGGGGTTCAGAATTGCTGTTGCTAATCGCTTCTGAACCTTGCGCAAATAAATCTCTCTGCTAAACCCTCTGGAATTCGTAAAAGTTCCTTTCGTTTTCTACAAGACTATAGCAAAGTGTACTCAGATACGTCCAAAGCGGGCGAAGAGAGCGACAATAAGAGAGGCGGTGATCCCTGAACTTACAAATATACAGTCGGATGCGAGACTATTAGAAGCAATACGGTCAACTGATGCGGGTAGACCGGTGATGCGTTCTATGAGCAGAGCGCACAAACTGCCAATCTTATGAGCAGGCTTTCAAACCTCCGGCATTCTACTCTGACGATGTTGGCAGTTAGCCGACGAAAGCTAAGTTTATCAAACAGTTGTTAGTTTATTAAACAGTTGTTTTTATATTTATCCCGGTGTTCGACTACTTTTCTCAACATATAATAATGTGTATGATAACTATCTTACATTAGTTATCAATCTGAATCCACACATTTTTAAATTTCTAAATTCCATTTCAGCTGGATTTAAGATCTGCCTTTGGTCTGATTTCTAAATGTTTTAGTATAGAGCAAACTAAAATATTAACAATTATATTTTATATTTAAATTCCTTGTGGTGTATACTAAAATGCTCATTAAATAGTCTTATCCTCCTATTGTATTTCAGTTATGATTAGTCATTTTCAAAACTTTCCCATTATAATACATAGCAAGCAACAGCAGAGATCAGGCCTTTACAACCTGTGATCTTTTGACTGAGGCATCAACTAGGTTTTCTTTTGTAGGATAATTAAAGATAAGAAACCAAAAAGGATTGTCTAGGGAATCACAGTATAAATAATTATGTAATAAATAGGAAGCTCATTCAGAATTTGAAGAAGCACATACTCAAACACACCCAGATATATCTATATATAAGTATACACACACACTTCTTATAATTATTTTAAACACTTCTTATAATTTTTTCCCATGATTAATCATTGTACAATGAATGTTTAAAATCCTTTCCTTCAGGCAGAATATTTCTGTTTTTTAAAGTACTAATTGGCAATAAGGTTTACAAACCAGCACAGTTAATAAACAGTTTATTATAATTATCTGAAACAACTGAAGAGCCACAGGTTATTTATCCCGTCCCAGAGGATTCATTCATAGCAGCTATTTCTGAACGTTAACTATATATGTGCTAAAGAAAAGGAATAGAAACTGAGAGCTCAACATTTCTCATATTTAAACTACTATTCTTACTTTTAAAAGGTATCCTCAAGTGGATTTGTTTTTCTCTTTATGCATTTTCGGAAGCACAGCACTAAAATTATAGGATTGTCTTAAATTCACTAGAAATAATAGAGTTTCTTTGTTAATGATGTGTATGATTTGTATTTAAAATACTTGAATGGTACTTAACAAGAAAAATTTGTTTGACTTAAGGTGAGGATGAAAGCTGATACATGACACATTATTTTTTTCCTTCAAAGATCATTGCCCATAAAACCATAGAGAACATATGCTTTATGTAGTCTAGATTGCTTTCAACAGCAATTTCAAATGTATCTTTTTCATTGGACATAAACAGGAATGAGCTTTCTCAGGACCATTCTTTAACTGCCATATAACAAGACAAATTTATTTATGTATAAAATTTAGAGAAATGTACATGATTGAAGATTCCCAATCTGTTTTGTCAATAAGAACATTTCAAATTTTGACAGTGTATCATGACTGTAATAGCTGTGGTGAGGAAACACTTGTAGTCATAAAAATGACTCTCATTGAAAGAGAAGGGCATGGAGGGAGATGTCTACAAGGAAATTATTAGTTTTTACACATGGGACTCCAAGTTTAGGCCATGAACAATGTTCTCAAACTCAGTAGTCTGTTTCCACCTCAGACTTTTCCATCAGTGGTTCTCAACCCTTTATTCACCATGGAACCCCTTTAAATACCTTTTGTGGCCACAGACCAAAGCCATGGACCCCCAAGACTTAAGATCTAAATCACAGCATTTCTTCAAGCCTTCGTGGACCCCATGATGACATCATGCCCCCTCAGGGGTCTGCGGACCAAGGTTGAGAACCACTGTTCTATGTTATTTTTAAAAGACCAAACACTTTAGGAAGCTGTTTATAATTTCTCCTGAATTATCACTAACTTTGAGTCTAATTATGGTAGTTTTCCTGTAAAAATAAGTTGTTTTCTATATTGTTACAGTGCTTATTTTTGAAACATACACATTTTAGCCTAATTTGAAAGGCACTTGATATAGTAAAATTCCTCTTGAGGTGGTCTTTGGAAAATTGGCTATACATGCATGCATACACACACACACACACACACAGAGTGATAATCAAGACAGAATTCACAGCCAGTGTGTATTCTACATTCTGCCTCTCTATGAATGTGTGTAGCAAAAAGTTCTGCATGCTTCAATCTTAATTTCATATATTTCTGGACTCCAGCTGTTGTGTCCTATTAAGATAAAGCTAAAACCAAATTTATTTGTATTTCATATTCTGAATTTGAATTTCTCAATTTGTTAGTGACATACAGTATGTTTTACCTAAAAGGTGTAGTTTTCCATGTGTCATAGATATCCTGAAAGCAAGGGATTGGTTCTCGAGAAGAAAATTAACTCATAACAATAAGGCATCTGACTTGAATAACACACTTTACTACCATCTATCATTAGATTATATTGTTTGCTATACCAAAATTTGTGATCTTCTGAAAATTAATTCTTGTATGACAATAGCTTTGTTAGTCTATGAAAACAAAAATTCAGAAGGAACTTGGTAGCCTTTTCTAGTTAAGAAATTTTAGTAAAAAAACAAAAGCTTTTAGAAAATTTCCACCAAACTCCATCTGTTTTTCTCTAATTCGATCTTACAGACTTTTTTATGTCAACCTTTTAAATTGATTTTCTTGTTATGTAATTATAAACTTCAAAATATTATTTAAATGTTATACTAATTAAAGCAAATTTGAATAGTGGCTTTCTGAATATTGCCTTTACTGACACATTATAAAAGCATACTATAATATGGAAAAATACAATCTATTTAACTGCTGTGTTGTAATTCTAATAGCACTGTTTTTGAGCCAAACTGAACAAAAGTAGTGGGCCATGTAAATGTTTGTGCTCATGAGCTTAATAATATAATGGTTATATTATAAAGAAAGACTTTGTTCAAACAAATAAACCTTGAAAACTAGAAGATATAAGGTTGGCCATGTGACCATTTAATAATAAATAGTGTTAGGTAATAGTGAAACAAAATATTCAGTGGAAAAACTTTAGCATAACAACTCAAATGCCAAAGGAAAGCAAAAATGATATTCATCAGTAAATGCATCATATCTACCTCAATGTTTTAGTGAATGCAACTTAAAAAAAAACAGTGAAAAATTCATTTTCAAGACACCATTTAGATGACACTAAAGCCAGTAAGTATGAATTGCTGTTCTTCTTGATCTTAAATGCTTACTTCAATTTGTTATTTTAAATGCATTGTATTGTATGGTCATATGCATATGTATTTCAGTAACCATCACAACAGAATACTTTGCTCAGAAGACATTTTAATCCAGGAGAGGCTTTCATTAGCAGAATGATAATTGCTGTTTTCCCCTTTTCCCTGAACGTTTCTGTATCAGTCCCAAGCTGTTCTGAAGGGGAACTTAATGAACTAGGTTAAATCTGGGGAAAAGGCAAACAATTGCAGAAGGGAATCACTAAAATCATTTCTTTTTCTTTTTCTGGTAATAGGAACTTCAAAAAGCACTCTTGTCAATAGATGGATATAGACTGGTTACAACCCATTCAAAATTACGAGTTGCCTTTTGAGTGCTGAAAATTGTCATCAGACCACTATCTTTATTAAGTGATATACTGTCTTGTCAATTGTTGTCTGAAGGATGGTCAATATTTGCAGACTCTCCAAATAAGTCATCTATTGAGCATTAACTATGAAAGTTAATGTTCAAAAAAATGTATCCTGTACATCTGCCGCAAAGTCATGCAAACTGACCAGGAGAAAATAAATAATCCTTTTGACATATAATGTAATTTAACAATAAATTAGTTTATCTCTTCTCTTTTAGGACATTGATGACATTAGTAGACATTATTTCTAGCTTACAGTATCATCGGGTAAAATAGGATTTATTTTCATATATAAAATTACCACATTTTAAAAAATGTAAAAGTTAACAGAGGATAGCATGTAGATACAGTGGTGGCATTATGGGGTCATAATATAATTCATTCCCATATGAGAATATGAAAGATCATGTTCTGTTCTGGTTTTACCACTTATATGTAACAGGCCTTATATATGCACCAGTTGGATTAAGACCTCTGCCTGCCAATTTCTGTTACTCTCGGCTTGAGAGACCAGTATTACGCCTTTTACCTTTTTTTTTTTTTTGGCTCATCAAACTGCAGAAATCTGAAGCTGATATTTTGTTTCGATGCTTCTGTGGGTGAATGATATTTAACAACAGATGGTGTGATGTGTACTTTGGCACCTCTTAATTTCATTAAGAAGCCAACATCCTGGCTCTTTTCCTCAGGAAGAATTATATTGGCACTGGAGTGTCATCGAATGCCAATGTCTACTAATACTGAAGAGTGGGATGAAACTGTACAATATGACTATAAAAAAATACCAAGGGATAGCTATTATTTTCTAATGGCTACAAAAGTCTTTTCTCAGATCAATTGCACAGAGTCTGCTCCACTTCTTCAATAAACAATCTAGTCATCTTGAGAGCTTTGGTTATAGCATAAGTGTTTTGATAAAAAGGAAAAAAAATATGCATGTTTTTGCCTTCATCTTCTTCAGGTGGATTTTTCATTGTCCTCTCCCGTTTTCTGCACACGGGAATATTTTTTGCAGGAAGACTTGAAACAACCAGGAGGCCATGTTATTGGCCATGAGAAACTGCAAGGAACTGACCCTTGTACATTCTTCTCAAAGAAATTGAATATTGGATACCACCATGCTCGAGACAGAAAGTTAGTCTGTGATGCTATTTTCAAGTTCTGTATTAAGAAAAAAAAATTACAATCATGTTTAATTGCATTAAAAAACAGAGTTACAGTCACCAGAAATATTATTTTCCTTAAACTGAAAGCACTGTCACTGTATCATCTGTTTGGTTACTGGTTGCTTAACACAACAAACTACTGTAAATGTATTCTTTTCTCACCTGCTTTTAGAAATTGCATTTTTGTGTAAAACATTAAGATCTAGCTTTCGTGAAAAAGGAATATTTATCCCTATCTGTATTGTTGCTTTCCTGTAAAGAGCTCAAATACTTGATGCTCGGCATATATGAGCATCTCAGCTTTGTTGTGACTTGCTTAATTTCATATATGTGGCTCCTTATAATTACTTGATGCACTTTGGTTTATGGTTTAACATATACATATGGTTGAACACATTTTCCAATATATACATACAGTATATATATATGAATGAAAAAGAGAGAGATAACGTTTCTTCTCACTTTTAATTAATTTATATTTGCATAGCAAAATCTCATAGATTTGAAAAAAGTTATTTATAGTTGCCCGGAGTTAGGAGGAGTCATTTCTTTATATTCTTTTTTCCTTTCTTTTCTTTCTCTCTTTACATTTGTCTTTTTCTTTTGTCTATAATTTTTAGTTTGTATTCATCTTTTTATCTTTACATTTGTAAACTTTAATTATTACAAAAAAGAAAATGTCCAGCAGAAAATAGCACATAGCTATTTAGTGATATTATAGTTTGACATAAAATCTAATTTCATTAAAATGTAGACCCAGCGAATTGATTTAAAAGATCTGTTTCTCTTTAAAAAATAATTCAGAAAGCAATTCAAATTCTATATTCAAAAATCTAAGTAAAAAATTAAGTTTCCTTTGGAATCTAGTTTATACACACATACACACAAACACACAGTGTGGAGCTGAATCAGTAGAAAGTGATGCAGTATAATCAAATGATGCAGTATAATCAAATTCTGACTGATGAAGCAAAGTATGTGTTAATCCATGCCTATTGACTCCTGCCAGAGGAGCAGTATGTATCTGCATGCTGCTTATATGTTTGCAAGCCAAATTTCAGCTAAATTTCATAGAACTCTCCAGCTAATTGTTAAGTCACACTGAATTACTCTTCTACATCAGAGATGAACAATTCACAGTCTGCAAGAGTTCATTTCAAAGTTCAGTTAAAAAATACTTTCCTTTTTAGTTTAGTGTGAGAGGAAGTAAGGGAGGTAAAAAGCAAGTGAATGAACGAGGACACATTTTAGAAGAATTAGAAAGAAAAAAGTGTGAGGGGGGAATGTGCTCATTGAAAAATTGGCTCTGGTGCCATTCCTTCCTTGTTTTTCCCCTAATGCATTAGCCCTGAAGAAATTTAGCCTCCCCTGGTATAAGTCTAGTACATTCCTTCCTTCAATTTGAATCTGTCACAATTCTGATTATATCAACATTCAACATAACAAGGGTATACATTAAAAAGAAAAGAAATGCCCCATTGTCTATCTTAATTGAGAAATTTCATCTGTATGTCAGTTGCGCAGATTCCTATTTATCAAGCTCAGCTCCTACGTGTTTTTCTTTTACAGATAGTCCTTGAACCCCAATTACAGTCATAAGTCATGACAGTTGTTAAGTAGGCCATGTGAGCATATCTGAATTTATGACCTTTTTGGGGGATGGTTGTTAAGCAAATGCAACAGTTATAAAGCAAACAATAGCCATTAAGCGAACCCAATGTTTTCTCTGGGTCTTTTTTTGCTGGAAAACTGGTTTCTGGCAAAAACATTAAAATCACGGCCATGTGACTATGAAAAGTGGCAAATTGCCATAAATGTAGCTGGATGCTGAGTGCCCAAAATGCGGTCCATGAGGAGGGGCATTGGAATTTTAATCTGGGTTATAAGTACCCTTTTCAGGGTCTGTTGTAACTTCAAACAGTGCCCAAACAACTGATCATAAGTCAAGGACTACCTATATATCATGCATTTTATTTTTATCTTTTTTATTGTAAGCCATTCCAAACCACTTTTTTGAGATGGCTATATAAAACAAACACATAATATGTAATATAAAATAAGATGGAAAGCAAATTTTTAAATTGCAATGACAAATAATATCATCATCATTTTAGCCATTATCTATCTACTGCAGGATGAAGGCCTCTTCCACATGTTTCCTGGCATGTGGAGGGAATAGACCATAATCTGCCATAATGAGGGTTGGCAGATATGATCAGTATCAGTCTGGGGTATCTATCATGGCCTGTTTGCCTTGGAAGACCTTTCTGGACATATACATGTCCGAAGACATAGCCCACAATTATATTATATTACATTTATTATATTATATTATATTTATTATATTATATTATATTAATATAATAATATATGATATGATATAATATGATATAATATAATATAATATAAATAATAATATAAGAAAATAATATATTTGTAGCCTTTTGCCCCACTCCACAAATATTCACAAGAGGACAATAGAACATGACCAAGTTTTGGTTGTCAAGGCCTAAATATTGGTCTTTCTTGAATTTTGAAAAACAGTTATTACTTATCTAAAGCTCAACATTTAACATTAATTTTAACATTTAAAGTTGGCACAATTGCTGCTTACCTTTTCATTAGCCATTGCGTGATACCACCAGAAGAGTCTTGTTGTGATAAAATAAGCAATGACAACATCTACAGTGTAATGTTCATGTCCTACCAGGATACAGATTATTCCAGCAACACTCATACCCCAGCAAATCAAGTGATACCACCAAAAGTGACGAGGTGAATCTGTTAAAAAAAAAATCATATAAAACGTAGGCAATCATATTCTATTCTGAGCACTACAGTTCAAAATTACTGTTATATTTGTCTTACCAGGTGACTGAAGGACAAATGGTGTTGCTATCTTTAACACTGGGAAAAGGGAGACCTAAGTAATTATAGACACAACCAAGTATATATACGGTATATATATATATAGGTATTGGTATAGAATGTGAGGATTTTGAAAAGAATGCATTGCTTGGCAGCAGCCAGCATGGGTTTATCAAGGAAAACAAGCTGATTTCCTTTATATATATATATATATATATATATATATATATATATATATATATATATATATATATATATATATATATATATATATATATATATATATATATATATATATATATATATATATATATATATATATATATATATATATATATATATATATATATATATATATATATATATATATATATATATATATATATATATATATATATATATATATATATATATATATATATATATATATATATATATATATATATATATATATATATATATATATATATGTTTTCTGAGGTTTTCGCGGGTGTCTGTATGCAGGTCTTTGGTTCTTCGGGTTTTCTCCCACGTAGAATTTGAAGTGTCTTGGCAACGTTTCGATGAAATCTCATTCATCATCGTCAGGCTGGTGCTTTTGGCTTCGGCTACCAGGAGCAATGTGTGGTCTAAGCTGTTTTTTCCTTTTAACTGCCAGTGGGGGTTTGAACTGATTGGCTGGGAGCTTGGCTATGTTCTGATTGGTTAGGGGCTTGGCTGTGCTCTGATTGGCTGGGGGGTTGGCTGTGTTCTGATTGGCTGGGGGGGTGTTCTGTTTGGGTGGGGGCTTTGTTGTGCTGGAGAGGTTCAAAGTGGCTAATGTTGCAGCTCTGGTCTGGCTCCTGGTCTGTGGTCTTGCCTCATCATTGGTGTGGGTTTGGGTTTGCTTTTTGCGTGGCTGTGTGGAGGTGGCATCCTGTGTGTTTCTGGTGTCAATCTTAGAGTTAGGAATACGTTTTTCAATAAGGGCGGGTTTCCAAATGGCTGGTAGGCGGGAGGTATCATCTCGTTTGTTCATGCTGTGGGGGCGTTTTTCTATCTCGATGGCTTCTCTGATTATTCTGTTATTAAAATGTTCAGTTTTGGCAATTGTTCTGGTCTTTTTGAAATCAATTTCATGTCCTGTGGCTTTAAGGTGTTGGACCAGGGAAGAAGTTGGTTCCTCTCTTTTGATTGAGTTTTTGTGTTCTTCAATGCGTGCATTTATCCTCCTGTTGGTTTGTCCAATGTATGTAGTGGGGCAAGCAGTACATGGGATTTCATATACTCCTTGATTTTCTAACTCAATTTTGTCTTTAGGGTTTCTTAGGATGGTGGATATTTTTCTGTTTGTGCAGAATGCTGTTTTGATATTATATTTGTGCAGGACTTTGCTGATTTTGTCTGTGGTGCCTTTTATGTATGGGAGGAGGGCTTTGCCGTTTTCTTGTTCTCTGTCATGGATTTTGGTGGGAGTTTCTTTTTGGATTAAGTTGGAAATCTTATTTCTTGGGAATCCATTGGATGTTAGTACATTAGTGAGAGTGTGTAGTTCGGTTTTTAGGTGTTGTTCGTCAGCTAGGCATTTGGTTCTGGAGATGAGTGTCTTGGCTACGGAGTTGATCTGTGCTGGGTGGTGGTGTGAGCGTGCGTGCAGATAGCGGTTTGTGTGTGTTTTCTTCTGGTAGATGGTGTGTCCTAGGGAGCCATTGGATTTCTTGTAGACTAAGACATCCAGGAAGGGAAGTTGGTTGTTAGCTTCTGTTTCCATGGTGAACTGTATTTTGGGGTGTAGGCTGTTGAGGTGTGTAAGGAAGTTGTCCAGTTTTCCTTTGCCATGTGGCCAGATTACGAAGGTGTCATCTACGTATCTGAGCCAGAGTTTGGGTTTGTGATCAGATTTTTCTAGAGCTTGGGTTTCGAAGTGTTCCATGTAGAGGTTTGCAATGACAGGTGAGAGAGGTGATCCCATGGGTGCTCCTTCTATTTGTTTGTATTTTTGTCCGTTATAGATGAAGTATGTGTTGGATAGACAGTGGTTGGTCAGATCTAGGATCCTACCAGCAGACAAGGGCAACGCCACGGTGGTCATGAACACATCTGACTACCAAACCAAATTAACCAACCTACTCCAAGACTCCACATACAAAACCCTAAACACAGATCCCACCACCTACCTGGAGAAAACCACTAGATCCAAAATAAAAGCCTCTCCCATCAGCGAAGAGATCCAACAAAGAATCATTCCAAGAGAGAAATCATCCAGATGCCCTAAGCTCTATGGTCTCCCCAAGATACACAAAGAAGGAACCCCACTGAGACCCATAGTCAGCTCCATAGGCTCACCTCTACAAAATCTAGCCAAATTTCTCGCCAAACAACTACAGCCCTATGCAGAATCCATCACCTCACAAGTAACAAACTCATTCCAGTTCATAGAGATCATAAAGAAACAAAACTTACAGCCCAGCGACCTACTCGTGAGCTTCGATGTCATATCCCTCTTCACCCAAGTGCCAATCAAAGAAGCCTTAACAGCTATCCAAAACAAATATAACCCCCCCAAACACATCCTAGATCTGACCAACCACTGTCTATCCAACACATACTTCATCTATAACGGACAAAAATACAAACAAATAGAAGGAGCACCCATGGGATCACCTCTCTCACCTGTCATTGCAAACCTCTACATGGAACACTTCGAAACCCAAGCTCTAGAAAAATCTGATCACAAACCCAAACTCTGGCTCAGATACGTAGATGACACCTTCGTAATCTGGCCACATGGCAAAGGAAAACTGGACAACTTCCTTACACACCTCAACAGCCTACACCCCAAAATACAGTTCACCATGGAAACAGAAGCTAACAACCAACTTCCCTTCCTGGATGTCTTAGTCTACAAGAAATCCAATGGCTCCCTAGGACACACCATCTACCAGAAGAAAACACACACAAACCGCTATCTGCACGCACGCTCACACCACCACCCAGCACAGATCAACTCCGTAGCCAAGACACTCATCTCCAGAACCAAATGCCTAGCTGACGAACAACACCTAAAAACCGAACTACACACTCTCACTAATGTACTAACATCCAATGGATTCCCAAGAAATAAGATTTCCAACTTAATCCAAAAAGAAACTCCCACCAAAATCCATGACAGAGAACAAGAAAACGGCAAAGCCCTCCTCCCATACATAAAAGGCACCACAGACAAAATCAGCAAAGTCCTGCACAAATATAATATCAAAACAGCATTCTGCACAAACAGAAAAATATCCACCATCCTAAGAAACCCTAAAGACAAAATTGAGTTAGAAAATCAAGGAGTATATGAAATCCCATGTACTGCTTGCCCCACTACATACATTGGACAAACCAACAGGAGGATAAATGCACGCATTGAAGAACACAAAAACTCAATCAAAAGAGAGGAACCAACTTCTTCCCTGGTCCAACACCTTAAAGCCACAGGACATGAAATTGATTTCAAAAAGACCAGAACAATTGCCAAAACTGAACATTTTAATAACAGAATAATCAGAGAAGCCATCGAGATAGAAAAACGCCCCCACAGCATGAACAAACGAGATGATACCTCCCGCCTACCAGCCATTTGGAAACCCGCCCTTATTGAAAAACGTATTCCTAACTCTAAGATTGACACCAGAAACACACAGGATGCCACCTCCACACAGCCACGCAAAAAGCAAACCCAAACCCACACCAATGATGAGGCAAGACCACAGACCAGGAGCCAGACCAGAGCTGCAACATTAGCCACTTTGAACCTCTCCAGCACAACAAAGCCCCCACCCAAACAGAACACCCCCCCAGCCAATCAGAACACAGCCAACCCCCCAGCCAATCAGAGCACAGCCAAGCCCCTAACCAATCAGAACATAGCCAAGCTCCCAGCCAATCAGTTCAAACCCCCACTGGCAGTTAAAAGGAAAAAACAGCTTAGACCACACATTGCTCCTGGTAGCCGAAGCCAAAAGCACCAGCCTGACGATGATGAATGAGATTTCATCGAAACGTTGCCAAGACACTTCAAATTCTACGTGGGAGAAAACCCGAAGAACCAAAGACCTGCATATATATATATATATATATATATATATATATATATATATATATATATATATATATATATATATATATATATATATATATATATATATATATATATATATATATATATATATATATATATATATACATACATACATACATACATACATACATACATACATACATACATACATACATACATACACACACACATATATATATATATATATATATATATATATATATATATACATACATACATACATACATACATACATACATACATACATACATACATACATACATACATACATATATATATATATATATATATATATATATATATATATATATATATATTGTTTAAAATTGTTAACAAAGAAATAAGGGATTTCTGAGATAGCTATTTCGAGTTATTTACCTCTCTTCAGTCAGAATTCACCCTTTCTGGGATTCGAACCAGAAAGGGTGAATTCTGACTGAAGAGAGGTAAATAACTCGAAATAGCTATCTCAGAAATCTCTTATTTCTTTGTTAACAATTTTAAACAACATATATATATTTGTGCTTGCAGATGGCTCTGGGTTGAGCTGAAACAAGCAAAGGAAAGAATGATTTCTTCCTCCCATATTTGGGTTTACAGGGTGCAATCTAAAAAAATAACCACTTGACACACAC
Source organism: Bothrops alternatus (assembly GCA_034064705.1). NCBI lineage: Eukaryota > Metazoa > Chordata > Lepidosauria > Squamata > Viperidae > Bothrops > Bothrops alternatus. The sequence continues at coordinate 16,650,547 of JARGCV010000081.1, forward strand.
ACACACACACACACACACACACACACACACACACACACACACACACACACACATATATATATATATATATATATATATATATATATATATGTATGTATGTATGTATTTATGTATGTATGTATGTATGTATGTATGTATGTATGCATGTATATGTATATGTATATGTATATATGATATGAAGTAAATAATTTACGATCACCAGGAGATTAAAAGAATTACTTTAATATAACCTAGCTTTCGTTGGGAACTTCCAACATCGTCAGGGTTAAAAGAGCCAGTTAATAAGGTGCCTTAAATAGGATTAGTCAACGCCTGCACTCGGCTCTTAGACCGCGTCACCGGTCCTAGCCGGTTAATTTGCATTCTGTCCGCTGCCAGCAGTCATCGCTCCCGTCCAAGGTAGGTGTCCTACATTTTGCTAGAGAAGACCTCAACCGTGGACGTGGGTATCCCCCGTCCGCGGTTCCTCATATGTCTATGGAATGGGAGGGGGAGATGTCTCCCTCCTCTGTATAGCATGAGCGAGTCATCATTCCGTACCTCCTTCTTTTTCGCATCAACCGTCCCTCTTCATACCCTTCTGAGATTCGAACCTGGGCTGTGTGCATGTTAGGCACATCTAGGCCACAGGCTCTTTCTCACTTTGTCAGCTGTATCAGGGAGGGAAGAGACAGGGGGAGGAGATTTACCTTGAATGTTTTTTGATGCACCCTGTCGGCCCAAATATGGGAGAAAGAAATCTTTCTTTTTCTTTTTCTTTTGCCTGTATCAGCTCAATCCAGAGCCATCCACAGGCAGCAGTTGCCAACTGCGACATCATTATACATTTTTTTAGATTGCTAACAAAGAATAAAGGGAGAAGTGGAATAGCTATTTCGAGCTTCTTAACTCTCTTCAGCCAGATATATATATGTATGTATGTATGTATGTATGTATGTATGTATGTATGTGTGTGCGTGTGCGTGTGTATACACACACACACACACACACATAACCTCAGAAAACATATGTATGTGTGTGTGTATATATATAAATGACCCAAACATAGGGATATAAAACCACTTTAAAGGACAGTATCAAAGTTCAAGAGGATATGAAACTGCAATAAATAGAAACCAACAGGATGAAATTTGAAAAAAGACAACTACAGAGTCCTGTAATTAGGTAGGAAAAAACAAACGTATGAACCTAGGATGGAAAGAACTACATTGAACAGTGGTAAGCATGAAAAGGATCTAGGTAGACCACATGTTGAACATGAGTCAATAATGTGATGCATGTCAAGCTATGAAACCTGTCTTTAGGACCGCTGCATACTTCTAGCTTGCCAACAGTGCAGGAGGGAAAGAGGGAAGAGTTTGGAATCCACACAGATGTTCCTTATCGACCATTGAAGAGTTGTTTTGGCAAACTAAAGTTTCTTTTCATAATAATTACTGGAGGATATATTGGACAATGTGACCTGAACTATCAGAGAGGGGAGGGAAGGTTTCATTCTTTTAATTAACTGCTTCCCACCATTTTCTTAGAGCTAGATTTAATTCTATCATACCAATTTGCTAATGCCTAATAAAGTTAACATTAGAGAAACACAATACCTCTGGAGTTTTGCTTTGTTGGGCTTCTCAGCTGGAACTTGACAATGCAATTGCAAAACAAAAAAAAATTATGGGAGGGGATGGAATGGAATCCTAGGTTGTATCATTAGAAGTATGATATCAAGCTAACATAAAATCATTGTTCTTTCTACTCTGTATTGGTCAGACTGTACTTAGAATATTGCATCCACATCTGGGCACTACATTTTAGAGGATACTGACACTCTGAAACACATGCAAACAACAATTAAGATGATGAGGACCCTGGAATGAAAAACCTATGAGGAATGATTATAAGCTAGACATATATTCAACTTAGAGAACAGAGGGCTGTAGAGATATGATTTTTCATTCTTAGTGTTTTCCTACAAGAGCATAGTCTGCTTTTTTACAGATCAACTATGTTGATTCATTGGTTGGATGAGGAATTGACTGACCAGCTTATCGCCCAAGCTTGACATCATGGACTGAGAATGACTGGCCCAAAATTATTCAGGACTAGTGTTAGACTTTTAACGGAACAATACAACTCAACAGTCTTCTGGTTTCTAGCCTGGTGCTGGCATTAAACATTTTTGCGAAAATATTTTTATTTTTGAAAAAATGCAAATATTGAAACTTACATTCCTTGATAAATAGGTAAGTGAGTGTTAACACTACAGTGTGTCCACTGAATAGAAAATCTCCACATAAGATATGTGAGCCTGTTATAGACAGACCACCTCCAGAAATTAGTTGCAAAATTCGCTGAATTTTAGCTTGAGAATCACCATTTAGCTAGAATTAAGTAAAAAAGAGGGGAGAAATCCTTAAATTAATTTGACAGAATAAAACATTTTAACACAACTTCAAATTAAACAAAATGCATAAAAATACGCAAAATAATTTATCTATAGTATTTTATAGTATCTATGTGAAAATTACCAAAGAGGTTCACAACAATTAAAAGCCAGTAGAGCATCATCAATCAGTGTAGGAAGTAAACCATTTGGCTCCTTGGCAGACAAGTTTCAGTCCAGGATACAGTAAAGAAACTGTACTGGTCATACTTGTAGATGATCTTTGGAGAGGCTGGGATTGTGAAAAGCAACCCTTCTAGTACTCTTTGATCTCTTAAAGGCCTTCAGTCCATAGCATCCTTCTCTGGTGGGCTGGAATAAGGGTAGGCACTGTCTTACAAAGAATCTCCTCCTTTCTAAAAGATCAATTCCAGTCGGTAGGGAAGGGGAAATCTACTTGTAGATCTCTAATTTGTGGACTGCCTCAGAATTCTCTTTTCACTATACTTCTCATTAATAGTTACATAAAATTGCTGAGGGAGGCCATCAGTAGAGATTAAGCTTCGTGTCATCAGTAGAATGATAATACCTTGTTAGACATCTCAGTTCTGGGATGCATCAGCAGTATGGAAATGCTGACCCAGATGTGCTTGTCAGGGGAGAAACAAACTCAGATTGAATCCTTCCAGAATAGAATAACTTTGAGTTTATCAGCCAGATTATCCCAGAGAAATACCATTTTTCACCCTGAATTGTATTTTGTTTCCCTTTTCAGAAGTAATTCATAATTTGGTGGTCCTCTTAATTCAGAGTTTCTCCTCACTAAGCAGATGGCACTTGTGGTTAAGTCAGTTTTGTACAGCTATATTTTGTGCATCAGTTGTGGCCACTGATGGATCAAGAGGCTCTTCTCACAGTCACTCATGCCCTAGTCACTTGCTATTTGAAATACTGTAATGAACTGTCCCTGGAGAACATTTAGAAGCTGCATCTGGTACATAAAATGGCATCCTAGACAGTGATGGATTTTTCATGATATACCTGAATGACTTGGCTGCTTTAAGAACTGTGCTGATTGATAAATGGCTCTACATGGCTCTGGCCCTAGTTATCTAGGACTAACTTCTCCTATATTCATTTGTCAATCTGACCAGATCTAATACGGCCAATTCCCTCCTGGTTATTATCTTTAGAAACTGCCATCTGAGAGGGCCTTGAAAGCTGGCTGATTCCTTGAATCTCCCTCCAGGTGGATGTTTCAAGGCATCACTGTCCCTCCTGAGCTTAGAAAGCTGTCAAAATGTATCTGTTCCATCTTGTATAGGCAGAGGGGATGCTTTGATTGGAACTGGGATTTGTGAGCAGATGGCTCTTGCTTTCTCAATTTTTAATATTTTGATTTTGCCATTTTTAAAAAAATGTATATGGAGATGTCGGTGTCTTTCCCAAAAGCCTTCAAGATTGGGAAGCATACAAAATGAAGTAACATAATGATACCTATGAAACTATTACAAGTACATGCTAATATATTTACCTTTGGGGCACACTGAAAATGCATTCCAGGTACAGGTAAAGTGGTGACATACATGGTAATGCACCGATAGAGGTACAAAGTTCCCAATATAAAAAAGAACCTTCGTCCTACTATTGATCTGAAATATATATAAACACAAACATATTGAGGAAAGACTTCTTGAGGCATAATGCTAGCAGTATATAACATGTCTATAAAAAAAGATTTGTTTCAATGGCAGTTACAGCACAGTGGAATAAAATGTAGAAAAAATATGAAGAAACACTGCCTGCTCCAAAGTTATGTTTTGATTATATTAGTTTTAAAAGGATGAGAAAAAAATTCTACAATAGTACCTTTCTTCTATATTTGGCTGGTGGCTGTGAAAATCATAACATTGGACCTGTTTTGCATATCACAATCTTAGACATTACAGTAATATAAAACAACATCTAAGCACGGTAGAATTTTGGATTGTCAAAAATTAGCAGCATGCATACTTAGCATAATCTTAACTTTTAAATAATAAAAAAACCTACTACGTTTCTGATTTGCTACTCTACTGTAATGGAGAAAGTCCTTGAAGGAGCTATTTTAATAGTATTATGAGGTACCCTATCTCCCCAAAATATGGAGATGGGAATCAATCACCTTGCTTTGATCAATGAAAGATAGAGGCGCAGAAATCAAAGAAAAGAAAAAAATATAAAGAAGTGATTTCCAATGATCTTTTACAGCAGTTATAATTATAAAATAACCTCCTAAGGTTACAGCATTGTATATATTTATCCATAATCTATTACTTTTATTCTAATCCTCAAAATCATATATCATTTATGATATCATTTTTTGTTTCCCACAAAAAGTCAAAAATGAATTAGCATTAAATTTAGACAATGTCCTAGCTCTAATTAAAGCAGTCAATTTGTCCATTTCAACAAGGTCCATCATATTAACTATCCATTTTATATACATTGTGGTTAAAGTCAAATCTTTTCACATATAATAGTCTCATTGCAGTCGTCATATATAAAAAGAAGCTCCATAATTTTTTCTTGCTATCTATCTATCAAATGTCTCTGGTTTCAATTATATATGGCCATCTTTCCTTGTTTATCACATAAAGTTAGATCTATTGTTCCCATTGCATTCATGTTTCTATGACATACCTAGTTTTACAAAGTGAGGCCTATAGTGTTATTTCTATGTTCTTTTGGCAAATATTCATTTCTCACAACAGGTCACAAATTATCTACTCACTTTCTGCCAGCATTTCCCCATCTTATCATTTCTTCACTCATTTTTCCATCTTATTTACTAGGATACACAAATTCATCTTTCTGCTCTAATTTTTTGCTAATTATGTGTAGCTCATAATTGTTCATTGAATTTTCCTTGTCAAACATAATTCCATTTATCTTTAGTACATAAATATTTAAATCTATGCTCGTTGTTGTATCATACAGTCTAACATTCATGGCAAATCATCTGAGTTTACAGTTAAAACAATACAGCATAATCTGCATACAAAAATGCACATTCATGCATCCAACTAACATACCTCAAATTATCCTACAAACATTTCTTATACAGTTACACATAAAAGCAACAACAAAAGTCCATCACACATCCAATAAACATTATATTGCTCTTATGATGTGGGGGCACAGTGGTTAGAATGCAGTATTGCAGATTAACTCAGCTCACTACCAGGACTTTGATTCTGACCAGCTCAAAGTTGACTCAGCAGTCCATCCTTCTGAGGTCAGTAGAATGAGGACCCAGATTGTTGGGGGTAGTATACTGACTCTGTAAACTGCTTAGAGAGGCTGTAAAACACTATGAAGCAGTATATAAGTCTAAGTGCTATTACTATGGTAATCAGCAATCAACATTCATTCCATGTTCATGCAAAACATTCAGTACTTCAAGCCTACTCATATTATGGGAGGTTCTCCGGAATAGGGCGGCATAGAAATTAAATAAATAATAATAATATTATATGCTTTCTCTAAATCAACAAACCTATGAAACACTTTTTCACATGTATATGTTTCTCAATGAACAACTTGAGAGCAAAAATGTTGCTTGCATATATCCTCCTGCCACACTTGTCAAATATTATTGTCATCTTTTATAACTCAATCAAAATGTTATCAAAGTCTTTACTTTAAAAAAATATATTTTTGCATTTATTCTTACTACCTTTCCCTTTGTACAAGGAGAGCAGTAATGGCATTCTTCCCATCATGAAGCACAGATGCAGTTTTCATGTGTGATAAGCAACTTATTGACACAATCAATCATTCCTTAAGCAAACCCCACATTTTAACATTGTTCCAATTATAGCATGTGCTCAGGGTTATTGAAATTCAGGTGGCATACAAATTTAAATCATCATTATAACCATCATTGTATCTATATATTCACCATTGTAATTTTCAACATGTTCCCAGCATTTACGATATGCCTTTCATCAAATATTTTGGAACAAACTTTTATAATAAATTACCTCAATCCCATTCTTTAACATAATTTTTTCCATACTAATCTATCAAATACCTAGCATTATCCCATTTCAGTTTCATCTGAAATTATTTCATCATTTTTATTTTTCTCTTATTTTCATTTTTTGTAGCAATAGCCATTTTTCATCCACAGCCTTTAGCATTTCATTTTGTCATTCCACTATCTTCCTATAATGTTCTATTTCCACTCTCTTCTCTTTCACTTCTTGACTTTCCAAATGATCTATTTTTTTTTCATTCTTCATATTACCAAACACTTTTTCCACATTCAGAATTTCCCACTGCTTATGTATTCATACCTTTCCCACAAGTACAGTATATAAATAATAATATCTAAACCACTTATTAAAAACAAATATGCCTTTCTGTAAGAAAGTATTCATAAGTTACAATTATCACTCATTCCTGGGTCTCCAAATGGCCTGAACACTTTATTTTTCCCTAATTATATTCATTTGGAATCTTGCATAAGTTCTCCCAGACTCATCTCTTCCTTTCATTATTATTGCAATTATTATCAACCTATAGATTCCTATTTTCATAGAAGCCCATAACAGTGTAGATGATACCAACTCATACTTATGACATACGTAGCTATTTTATTCATAATTAAACATACCTTTAGTTCCCTACATGGATTTCCTTAAGATACAGGTTTTCCTCAAATTACAACCAGAGTTAGGACTGGAATTTCAATTGTTAAGTCTTTGTGATCCATAAGCTGAAGTACCAAGTGACTCAATTTTACAACCATTTTTACAATGATCACACAGCTAGTCACTACAGTTGTCAAGCATACCACATAATTATAAGCATGTGTGTTTTTATCCAATGGGCATTTTGCCATTAAATAGCATAAAATGATGCAAAACACAATCACTGGACTGTGGGATTCTGCAACCAGTTGTAAATGCAAATAGGCTGCCCAGTACCACGAATTATCACAGGACCACAGGGGTGATGCTGCAATCATAACTTTGAGGATGTTTTTTTTATTCTAATTTAAAACAGTCCTACATCAAGGACTACCTGTAGATTATTTTCATTCAGATCAATTACAATCTTCCCCTTTCTCTTAGTTTCACATACACACAATATATCCTTTTATTTTATCTAATTTTTTTCTTTGATTTAATGTTAATTCATGCCTATTATCATTTGTTTACATTCCAAGTCACAACTTGCTATATGCCATAATCATCATAAACAGGATACTAGATATATTTGCCATTCATCATGGTGAAAGGAATGAAGTATTATTCAGAAATTTCTAATGAGTCTAAAGATTGCTAGAAGTCACCTGAAAATCATAAATAACAATTAAGGTTGTCTATCTATCTATCTTATCTAAAATGTTGACAAGTACAAATGTGAGAAGTAGGAGTTGCTAGAAGAAAAACAACATCTATATATAAAGTTTAGAGCTCAAGGCATAACCACAGACAGATGAGAAGGAAGCTTGGTTGATAGAAAAGAAGATGGTGCTAGATAAGAACAAAGGGCATGGGGAGGGCAATGGTTTTAGGCTTCCGGATTAAGGTGTCGGGTGAGATAAAGGGGTGTTGAGTGCAATAGGGGAGGAGGAAACCTGCTTTAGGGAAAGGATATAAAATGTGTCAAACAGCTCTGGGAGGTGTGGCTGAACTCCTGTGTGTGTTTCAGCTCACCAGGCCTTTGCAAACGCTTCTTTTCGAATAAAACTTTGTTGCTGGAATTCCAAGTGAGTTTGTTTGTTTTGTGATCTTGAGCCACGTTCCAAACAATGGCTTCTACTAATTTCATACGTGTATGTGTGTGTGTGTAGACATATACATACACACACACACACACACGTATCATATGTAGACTAAATTCCCAAACTTACTTTGATAAGCACACTAGTGGTCAGTTTCAGCACATTCTATCCAACATTTCACCAATACAAGTAAATCCCAGTTTTATCCAAATCTGTTAATCTTATTCTGTGCAAATTACAATTCATAATGTACAAACTACCTAATCCAGTGATGGCGAGTGCCCAAAAACTGGGCCCGCCCCGCTCCACCCCGTCCCACTCTGCCCATCCCCCACCCCACCTGCCCACAGGATCACTCACTGCCTCCAGGCAGCCCAGCAGCGCTATGTCGGTCACGCCCTCTGCCCGCGCTCTGCAGCATCAACTGTGCACAATGGGGTGTGAGGGCAGAGTCTTGTCTACGCTGCCTGGCTGCCATGTCCTTGGCTGCGCTGCTTCGCAAGGGCCATGCTCAGGGGTGACTCTCCTTCAGGGGGGCTGCTGGAGAGGAGGGGGTCGCAGGGGGAGGCGAGACTGGGGCAACAGCACGTGTGCCCACAGAGAGGACTCTGAGTGCCACCTCTGGCACCCGTGCCATAGGTTCGCCACCACTGACCTAACCAGTTAGCATATATTACCCACATCTCTCCAACTTGAACGTATTTGTTATATTTTAACATTCAGGATGCAGATTCTTTTATTTCTATGATTGCATTATTGCAATTGCAAAAATCTTTGTTAGCATCTCAAATATATTGATATTTACATACCTATAGATCAGTGGTAGCAAACCTATGGCAAGGGTGCCAGAGGCGGCACTCAGAGCCCTCTCTGTGGGCACACGTGCCGTTGCCCCAGCCTTGCCTCCCCCCGCAACCCCCTCCTCACTAGCAGCCCCCCTGAAGGAGTCACCCACGAGCGTGGCCCACACAGAGCAGTGCAGCCAAGGGCATGGCAGCCAGGCAGTGTAGACAAGACTCTGCCCTCATGCCCCATCATGTACAGTTGATGCTGTGGGGCGCAGGCAGAGGGCGTGGCTGCCATGGCCTTCTGGGTGATCTGTAGTGGGCCCTGGAGGCGATGAGTGGCCCTGTGGGCAGGCAGGGTGGGAGCGGAGCAGGGGCGGGGCAGGGGGTGGAGTGGGGGTGCAGTTTTTGGGCACTCGGTCTCTAAAAGGTTTGCCATCACTGCTAAAGATCATTGTATACAGTGCATTTAAAAACATCTAAAGTTGTCAATTTCCATAATAAGAAAAATAAAAGCAAAAAACCTACTTACTTGTATTTAAGAAACAACCATTGGATTATCCATATTCCAACAAGGATAATTCCATTTATTTCTGATACAGAAAAAGCCCATTCCACGCGATCAATATAATCAAAAAATTTATCTGGCAATGGAGGACTGAGCTCCTTGGGAGGTACCCTCTCATGTACCACTGTGATCATGACAGTTGTTAAAACTAAATTGAAGACAGCATATACAAAGGCAATGCCTGTTTTCCACCATTCCAAAGGAAACTTGTTTCTAGATTCAGTGGGCATGGAAATTTGTGTGTATTCTGGATAATTTTTAGCACCTTTTCGCAAACCATTGGATAAACTCTTTGGTTTGTTGCTGCCATTCTTGTTTTCCTCACTAACAGTCAGAGCAGGTCGAGCATAACCATTGGAAGTTTCACTGGTCTGGCCTTCCATATGTTCTTCAAGCTTTGCTGTCTCTATGGTATCCATCAGGTTTAATATGTGTGACAGAATTAATGGATTCTAGTTTGATTTCCCAAAATATCGTCCACTTCTTTTTTAAAAGTCTACCTCATCCACTTTCACCCACTTTTATTCTTTTAAGAAAGCATACAGAAACTGTAAGTCCCACTTTGAGCCACAGCTTTGGTTCTTCGGTAGATTTTTCTTTTAAGAATCATCAACATGCTACCTGCAATTACAATTAACATACAATAATTAATATTGTTAGATATACATATATTCACATATAGATAATTTTGCACCATAAAAAGTTATATAATAAAAAAATGTAATAAAAAAGACCAGGGAATCATGAATTTAGGAGGACGTCTTGTTTCAATTAACAATGTTCATAAAAGTTTAGACTTTACATGGAACTGCCCTTAAACATTACTTGGAAATGGAAACTAGTCTAGAAGAGAGGTCCCCAACCCCCAAGCCACAACCTGGTACCAGACCACAGCCCATTCAGAACTGGGTCGCACAAGTAGCAGGTGAGTGCATTCACGTATGCAACTCTACTTCTGCAAATGGAGATGTGAATGCGAGCATGCTCACCCACTGCTTCCACAGACCTCTGCTGCCGGTCTGCAAAACCAGAAAAGTTAGGGACTCCTGGTCTAGGACACATCAACCTGCATGCTTCCTGGTTCTCGGCATTGGGAATACATAACACCAATTCTGCAATCCCTGAACTGGTTGCCAATTGGTTTCTGGATACATTTAAAATGCTGATGCTGACTGATCAGTCACTTTATAGCTTGACATCTAGGACAGCCTGCTCCAGCCAGAATCATTCTGACCCACTAATTTCTGCAGGGAGACACTTTTAGTCCCACACTTTTAGGAGAGATGAAGGGCTTCCGGTTTTGTGCAGTTAGTGCGACAGCTGAGGGATCACGGGGCTCCGCACCCTACAGCTGATTTCTTTCTGTTTGGGGACCCTAAATGGGCCAAAAGCCACCCCGGAGAGGTGGAAAAGGACAGACGCCCTGCCGATCGTGGGGAGATGGCAGTCGATCTGGACGTCCGAGGAAAGCTCTCCAGAAACAAGCAGAAGAAAGGCTAACCCAAGCTACATGCAGCCAAAGCCAAAAAGTACTAATTTAAACATGATCATAAATAGTGTAATTGAACTGGATAAGAATATTGATTCTCTCTCTTCTACCTGATTTTTCCTGGAAAAAAAACCCAGAAGTAAAAATCCTCCAAAAGTGAGAGGGGGGATCTTTGCTCCACCCTCCTCTAAATGGAAGCGGCAAATTAAATTTACGGGGAATAGAAATACACAGAAATAAAATCAATATAAGATTTAAACTTGGAAAGTGTGAAATTGATGGAATTTATTAAGAGTCTCCTGGCAAAAGATTATTGACGGAAATAAATGATAATTATTTGTTTTGAAAATTGAAAGATGAACTGTTGCTGACATCTACTGGTGGATGAAAATACTGTCCTAAATATACAGCCTAGAAAAAAAATTATTGTGACCTTCAAAGCTTTAACTAAAGAACAGCTACAATAAAAGAAAAGAAAACATTGTGGACTATTTACACAGCGAGAACTATAAAACCTAGAAAAAATTGATGTTCCTGGATTATAAATACTTTTTAAACTGTGACTTTAAAGCCGTTGGAAAGGAAAACTTTGATTTTTGGTCATTATGGAGCATCAGAGGTCTGCAGAAAGAACATATCAAGAAAAAATAAATACTTCCCAGGGGGAAATGTATGTTATGTTACAACAAATACAAATGACATTAATTTCAAACCACGGGAAATTAAAAATACATTTGAAAATTTAATCATATAATCATAGAATCGTAGAGTTGGAGGGGACCTCCCGGGTCATCGAGTCCAACCCCCTGCTCGAGGCAGGATTCCTTAAACCATCCCAGATAGATGGCTGTCCAGTCTCTGCTTGAAGACCTCCATCGAAGGGGAGCTCACCACCTCCTGTGGCAACCTGTTCCACTGGTTGATCACCCTTACTGTTATAAATTTTTTTCTAACATCTAATCTGAATCTTTCCCCCTGCAGTTTCATCCCATTGTTTCTAGACCTTCCTTGGGCAAGTGAGAACAGGGCTGATCCCTCTGCACTGTGACAGCCCCTCAGGTATTTGTAGACAGCTATCATGTCTCCTCTCAGTCTTCTTTTCTGTAGACTAAACATTTCCAATTCCTTTAACCGTTCCTCATAGGACATGGTTTGTAGACCGTTCACCATCTTGGTAGCTCTCCTTTGAACCTGCTCCAGTTTGTCAGTGTCTTCCTTGAACTGGGGTGACCAGAACTGGACACAGTACTCCAGGTGAGGTCGGACCAAGGCAGAGTAGAGGGGAATAATAACTTCACGTGATCTGGACTCTATGCTTCTCTTGATACACCCCAGGATCGTGTTTGCCTTTTTTGCAGCTGCTTCACACTGTTGCCTCATGTTCAATCGATGATCCACTAGGACACCGAGGTCCTTTTCACATGTACTGCTGCTCAGCTGGATTCCTCCCATACTATATGTGCTTTTTTCATTTGTCTTACCCAGATGTAGTACCTTGCATTTTTCCTTGTTAAATACCATTTTATTAGTTGCAGCCCATTGTTCGAGTTTCTCTAAATCTTTTTGAATCCTTTCTCTCTCTGCTCTGGTGTTTGCAATCCCTCCTAGCTTTGTGTCATCTGCAAATTTGATCAGTTTCCCCTCAATTCCCTTATCCAAATCATTTATAAAAATATTAAACATAACTGGGCCCAGAACAGAGCCTTGTGGCACTCCGCTTGAGACTTTCTTCCAGTTGGATGTGCAGCCATTTATAGCCACTCTTTGAGTACGGTTACTAAGCCAGTTATGAACCCACCTAACAGTCACCCTGTCAATCCCATATTTGATCATTTTTTCAATGAGGATGGTGTGAGATACTTTGTCGAAAGCTTTGCTGAAATCCAGAAATACTATGTCTACTGTATTTCCCTGATCAACCCATTCCGTGATTTTGTCATAGAATGAAATTAGATTAGTTTGACACGACTTGTTTGTTACAAACCCATGTTGATTGCTGTTAATTTAAATGAATATATTCTCAATTTAACGTCACAGCAAACAAATGATCAGAAAACAAAAAAAGAGAGAGATCAAGTAAAGCAGATAACTGAACATAAACTAGTGGAAAGAAATTTAGAGATGGAATTTAATGGAAGGAACTGTGATGTAATCCAGATAGAGAAAAGCTTCCAGGAAATACTGAACATGGAAAAGATATTGATGGTTATATATAAAAAAACCCAGTAAAACATTTTTTTTTAAATTTTTTTTTAAAAAAAGAAGAGCTGAAGGCAAGGCTGAGAGGCAATGTTTTTTCATGGTAGTGCCAATATTTTGGAATGCCTTCTTTATGGAGATCAGACTCACACCTTCTTAGCCAGAATTCCAAAAGAAAAGGATACATTCTCTTAATTTAAACATTGTTCAAAACATAAAGCATGCTCAAAACACTGTGCCACCTTTGTAGTTTTTCTTTGTTTTGGTTTTTTTATGTTATTATTTTTAATCATTCCATGGATGTTTTTATTTTTGTATATTAGAATAACAGAATAACAGTTGGAAAAGGCCTTGGAGTTATTATGTACTCTGTAAGATGCTGAAAGTCATCAGATTTTGATGGGGTATATGTCTAAATAAATAAATATGGAAATGACTACTGTTACTATTAATTGAATTTGTTATGTCCTTATATTGCACAGTACAAAATGATTTTTGCAAGCCTCTTTATATTTGTTGGCTTAATATACATAGATAGCATTTTTAAAAGATGTTCAGGCATTAAAAAATGGAACACAATTGCATTGTGCTTTTGCTTTGACCATAGGCTATTTTAGGACAAATGACTGATCTCCAAGTACAGCTTTCAAGACATTGGAGAATACAATCAGATCAAGACAGAGAGAAGCCTTACCTCAAACCAAGCACTTTGCTTTGTACTGTAATCTATAAACATTAGCCATAAATCATTGTTTCATTTTATAAGATAAAAACAGTAAACTGATACAACTAATGATTCATGTAAACCATTATAAATGAAGTGTACATTCAGGAAGAAACACTGGATGAGATTCTAAAGACTAGAAACAAGAGTGCATTTCTACCATGGTGTAGCTGCCCTCATAATTCATGCTATACTTTGATACCCTCAACCTATAAGCTTCTGGATAGGTTATCTGAACTGAAACATATATATGTACAACCCATTATAGGTAAGTCCTTGGTTAACAACTGCAATTGGGACTGGAATTTCTGTCACTAAACAATGCAGTCATAAAGTGCAATGTCATGTGACAATGCCACTTAGTAATTGCAGTCCTGGCACTTCTGGTTTCTGTTAAGCGAATCCCACAAAGTTAAGCAAATCTCATATAGTCACCATTTGCAACCTCCTGCTGACTTCCCCATTGGCTTTGCTTGTTGGAAGGGACAGTGAAGATTGCAAATGGGCATCACATCATTTTGGGATATAGCAATGTTGTAATTATGTGAGGTACACAAGAAATGTACATGTTTTGTTAAAACATTTTTGTTAAAGGAATAGGCATATAGAGGCACTTAGCTAAGGTACTTTTAGGAAAGGAGATATAATAAGCTGAAGGAATAGAGAGGAATACTGACTTAAAGCATACTTTTAGAATAGAGCACACATATAGCTTATGAATAACATATTATTCAATTTATATAAGGCTTATTCTTTATAAAAACTGCTTAGAGTTAATATTTTAAAGTATAACTATGAACCAAAGTGCAGCCATGTTTAACTAAAGCATGAATTCTGTTACACATATAGCTTCCAGATGGAAAGCAGGCATTCTTATAGAAAAACAAGGGAAGATATAAATCCTTTATAATTGCAATTATTCAGTATAGGTTGCAATTCATCTTATAGATAAGCTATACCCTGAGTTAGGAGGATGTTACAAATCATGTCACAGAAAAGGGAGTGAAAATAAGACAGGAACAAAAGGGGCATTTGATCTAATAATTGGAGGGTCTGATAATTGTAATGGTTGCTAGGCGGTCGGAAAGCATGTGACCAATTGAAACTTATCAACTTGGTTTCAGTTGGAAGGATGTAGCGTGATGCACAGGACAGGGTATAAAAACCTATGCAAAATTGATTCAAGTGTGGACTCTGGGATTTGCCATTACCAAGAGCTCCACCGCTTTTGCAAAAGCTTTAATAAAACTTGTTTTGTTTTCCAACATCCTTGGAGTTGAATTTTTATTCCTCACAATTACAAGCTAGTCGCCGAGCATCCAGACCACCCCAGGGCTTCTGAGATAGCCACAGCTAGAAGGACTGATTTCAAGTATCACTCATTCAGTGCAGTCGCTGAATGAATGGTTGTTAAACTAAATACTATTCCATTCTGATATAAGCAATGCTAGGCACGGCAGAAAAAGACATACTAATCCAAAGGAATTTGTGGCATTAATATAGCTAAAAATATAGCTAATATAGTTTACACCAATGCATTCAGTATATATGTTCTTATTTTTGTATTCTTGCAAACCATTCTTGCCTCCCTTATACCATTTCAATACAAATGAGAACCAGCCAAATGGTGAATTTGGACCAGTTGCTCTTTCTTGGCCTACCTTGAGTTATATAGAAAAGGGGGAAGGCAAAAATACAATAATGAATAATAATTTTGTTACAATTTGTTCTAAGAATTCTCATCTCTTTTTGAGGGTGCTAACAACTTCATCTAACAGCATGGTTTTTTTTATCTTTCCTCTACTCTCAGTCCATTCACTCTATCTTCATACATTTGTTTTGTATCTTGATCTTTATTCACTCTTTCTACATGACTACAGCTACTACAACAAACTTCTTTTGTATTGGATACCCATTTTGTATTCAATCAAAGTTCACTCACTACCCATTCATTCCTGACCCCACCTCTTGTTTTGCCAACACGCTTTTAAATATCTAATTTCCATTGCATTCAACTTTCTGTTGACTTAACTGTCATTTCCATGTAGAAAAATGGACAGAAACAAGCTGTTATATACATTTTCACTTTTGACAAATATTCTTTTCTCACAATGTATTTATTCACTAACTTTCTAGCAATATTTATGTATCTTAACAATATCTTTATTTCTTCCTATTTAATATTTAAGATATTAAATATTTACATAAAATCATCTACTTGTTCTGATTTATGTATGACATACAAATATATTACAGGTTGTCCTTGACTTACAACAGTTCCTTTAGTGACCATTCCAAGTTACAACATCACTGAAAGTGACTTATGACCATTTTTCATACTTATGACCATCGCAATATCCCCATGATCACATGATCAAAATTCAGATGCTTGGCAATTGACTCATATTTATGACGGTTGCAGTTCTAGGGGTCATGTGATCATCTTTTGCGACCTTCTGACAAACAAAGTCAATGGGGGAAAACAGTTTCACTTAACAACCATGTTATTAATTTACCAATTGCAGTGATTCACTTAACAATTGTGACAAGAAAAGTCATAAAATGGGGCAAAACTCACTTAACTAATATTTCATTTAGCAACAGAAATTCAATTGTGGCTGTAAGTTGAGGATTACCTGTATATAGGTTGCACACTAAACAAACCACATTGATATTTTAACATTGATTGCTATATTAGCTATACCTGGAGCTCTTCTATTTTTCACTCATAAAACATGTATTACTCTCTTCATCAATTGGTTCTTGGATGCTAACATACATAGCATGTTTCAAATTCTATCTTTGACCTTCCACAATTATTCCCAAACATACTAAAGTATTCCTTCCAGCTTTTTCTCACTTAAATTTCATTTGAAATTATTTCACAACTTTTATTTTTTAATTAATTTCACACTGCTGGAGGTTCCTTCTTTAGCCATCTTCACTCTATTCCATTTGTTTCTATTTTTTCCTCAAAATCACACTTCAACTCTGTTTTCTCTGCTTCTTTTAATCTTAACTGATCCTTGTTGTCATTGATTACATTTTTACCAGTTTCTTTCTTTCTGTCCATACACCTAATATAGTATTTTTCTGTCATTTTCATGCCATAAGCACAACTAACATTCAGTTTTACTTTAATCACATTGATGGTATTCTACATAAGATAGGATCTCCACCTAAAGACTATCTTTCAAGTCAACATATTGTCTCATGCATCCCATCAACTAGATGATATAAACAGAAAGCATGTATCTTATATTAGAGTAAGCATAGTCTTACCTGGATATTGATTTCAAAATATGCTGCTGGTAATATTCTGCTCCATGATAGTTGTTTCTCAAATCTTTTAGCACCTACACGAAACCATTGAAAGAGAAGTTGAAAGAGATGATAAGGGGATGCACTAATATAATATGCAGAAGTTACTCAAGCTTTATTACTTTTCATTTAATATAGATAAGAACTCAAGTTTTGTACCATTGTCTGGCAGGATAATGAACTGCATGAAGATTAAAAAACAGCTTTACTTTTCTGATTCTTTTCTCTTGTAAAAGTGATGCCTGTCATCTTCTAGAACAGTGTTTCTCAACCTTGACAATTTTAAGGCATGTGGACTTCAACTCCCAGAATTCCACAGCCAGCAATGCTGGCTGTGGAATTCTGGGAGTTGAAGTCCACATGCCTTAAAATTGTCAAGATTGAGAAACACTGTTCTAGAAAATGCTGCATTCCTTCTAAGACATATCTAGTACAGTAACTAGAAGCCTAAAATAGTTTATATTACTGAAACTTCTTTTTGTCTGTAACAATGAATTAGCTGGGACAAACACCCCTGCAGCAGTTATAAATGACCTGGTTATAAACTGGCCTACATTGGAAGTGATTTGGGAACTTCATTTAGATTAAAACCAGTCAAATAAGTTGCCAATTGGGGTTGGTTGATATAGTCACATTACGCTATTGCTTAGCACCTGTACAGGGTGTAAATCTGTTTCTAGGCTTTATTCAAAATGCTAATACTAACCTACAAAGCCTTAAATCTGAGGCCTGCAGCTAGCTCCTCCTTCCATATTTACTGAAGATCTTCATTCAATACTCTTTCTCCAGATGCTCTCAACTGAAGAGAGCAACTGATGAGGCCAAGTGGGTAAGATACAGAAGAAAGGCCATTTCAGAGGTGGTTGATTAATGCGGTACCCAAGGAGCTCACCTGATACATACATTATTGTATTTTCAGTGTTAAATTATTCTTTCTTTTTTGTCAATCATTGTAAGAATCATATAAGCATTTTAACAATTCAGTTCTTGCTATTTTATTACTGTGGTTTAATGCTGTATTTGTCCCACTGCCATTGTTGTTCCTTTGCCTATTATAATGTTCTTTGATGTTTTGATTTACCAGGGTCTAGATTGTTTTTATATTGTATTTATGTAGTTTTGTTTCTTATAAAGTATTTTACTTTATTATGCACCAACAATATACAATAAATATGTTAACAAATCTGTCTGTATATCTTGTCAGACAGATTCAAAAACATTCAGAGCAAAGAAAAATCTGAAGCTAAGAGGCCACCTAACAAGCAAACTGCCTTCAATTACCTTCTCTATATTTTGCTTTTTAAAATCTTGTTCAATTTTGATACCTTAATTCTTCACATTTTGTTGATTTTATTGTTTGTTCAATTTCAAAATGTTTAGAGTTACATATTGTTTCTGCTAAGTCAAAATCTTTTTTAAAAGAAAAACTCAGTAAAAGTAAACATAGAAATAAGCAAGGAGGTTTTTCTAAGTGGCATTATCAGATCTATGAAGATAAACAATTATATATTCAAACAAAAACATGTACAGTGTTTGTTCATGGCCAAGCAGAAACACTGTTTACTCCAGATTATATTGAACAATATTTTAAGAAAACATGCATTAAAAATATTTTGCCACATATTTTCTTGTATTTTTAACTATACTGAGAATTGGAATGTATGTTTAATACTTAGCATTTCTGATGATATATATGAGTTGCTGCTTTAGAAAAATCCACTATTTTTTTCTTATAGTTTTACTAATTCAATCTTTTTTTTAAAATAGTTTTATTGGTTTTTTCATTTTACAAACAAGTGCTTACGAAACAACGTGGTGGCAGGGCAATCAATTATCCACACAACAAAGTCATACCCATAAAAATCAAATTAAATCATTAAAAAAGAAAAAAAGAAAAAAAAAACAGAAACCCCCCTTCTCTTTCCCCTCTAATGACTTATTATATTCAAATTGATATATTTCAATACAACTAGGTCAATCCTATCAATCCTTAATAACCTTTCATCTAACTAGATCCACAAATCCAACTCCTGTATGAAGTTTACTTATTTCAGTTACCCATGTTTCATATTTCTAATCTAAGTACATAATTAACACTTCGGGAGTCTCCCCATTACCTTTTTCCTTAACATATTCAATAAACATTTATTAATATCATTTCTTATTTTTCCCTATTCTTCTTCCATTACAAAATAACCATCAGTTCTAATGTATATATAAAAAAAGTATATTAGTTCATATCAGAAAAAAAGAACAAAGAACAAAACAGAGCAAAGTAAAAAAAACCTTTCTATTTCTATTATACTTTATAATCTAATAATCAATCCCTCAATATCAGTATCACATTTCTTTAATCTCCTCAAAGTTACTATATCCAAAAGATATTAATACACAGATAAACACATTATTATTAAGTTCAGACCCTTAATTAATTTTTATTCAATCTAACATCTTATATAACCATCATAAGCCATAAATCAATCCATATCAAATAAGCCTTTTAAAATCATTACATAAAACCTTCATTCACGTTCTTAAATCTTATTCTAGCTTTCCTTTTATGCCAAACAGGTTTCCATAACAAGGCCACTATATCCATAAGCAAGTCATTGTTTTTATCTTGTCGTGTCCTTTGAATCAAACAGAGACGTCTTCTTTTCTGTTTTAGGAACCTAGCTCCTTTGTAAATAATCCCTTGTTGTTTAACAAGGTCCAATCTCCATGTTTGAAACTGTTGAGTAGCTGGCTCAATTACGTCCAGTTTTGTACCTAATAGTTGTTTATCCAAGTTAGCATCGTTCTCAGTTCGTTGGGCTTGTCTGTCCATTTCTGTTAATTTTAGAGTTGTAAGTGGTTTAATTATAGTCCTTTTTAATTCCTCAGAGAACTCATCAGCCTACGTATAGAGTAAAGTGGAATCTTCTTTACCTTTAGTTAATCCCGCTTCTATTATTTCTTGACCCATAGAGTACTCAGACGAAGTCTGGGAGTCAGTTTG
Source organism: Bothrops alternatus (assembly GCA_034064705.1). Taxonomy (NCBI): domain Eukaryota; kingdom Metazoa; phylum Chordata; class Lepidosauria; order Squamata; family Viperidae; genus Bothrops; species Bothrops alternatus. The sequence goes on from JARGCV010000081.1 coordinate 16,670,784, forward strand.
GAAGTTCAAAGCAGGATTTCTATTTTTTATTTCCATCATACATTCTTTTATTTGCAAACGTATTTCATCAGTAGCTTCATAAAGTTTTTCCAGTATAAGTTTATAGTCAAATTGAGCCAAGGGTTGCTCCATTTCAAAGATAATCAAAAACAGTCTGTATCATTTAATAGGGGCTGTGTTCAGAGAACATTTAATCAGTGTCCACCCCCACCAGTGCAGCTGTTAATCTTCTTTGTATTTTCCCCTTTATGATAATCTAAAAGTCAAGGTTAATCCAATCCTCAAAAGAAAAAGTTGCAATTTTAAGTCACTAATTAAAGTTGCAATTTTAAGTTTTTCCACAAGGTGTCCTCAGTAGCATGTAAAATCTTCTCCCAGAAACCAGGAATCTCATAAACAAGATCAGAAAATACAGAAAAAAGAAGCATTCAAACCCAATAGCAGATTCAATACTAACAAAATTTTCCAAGACCCCGAAGTGAAGGAAAAAAGAGAAAAAAATAGGAAAAAAATCACTTTAAGTTAATTCAGTCCAAGCTTCTTTTCCCCACACTCACAAACGCCGCCTTCTTAGAGTAGGGAAATCATTTCAAAGGTGCTTTTTACAGGCACAAAAAAAAAGAAAAACCAAGAGAGGGAGAAAAAAAAATCTCACCCAGCTCAGCCATGGTGGTTCCTGTGCTTAGATCAGTGGTTCTCAACCTTTTTCAGGTTGAGACCCTACTTGCGCCGCGCGACAAAACAAAAACAAAAAAAACACCACAAAAACCACAAAAAAAACCAAAATGGCGGACCGCGATGGGCCGATCCGTGCATGCGTGGCATGCGCAACGGCCCGAACCACACATGCGCGGCGCGCGCGCGATGAAAAAAAAACCAAAAAAATAAAAATAAAAAAACAAACAAAAAAAACAAAATGGCGGACCGTGACGGGCCGATCTGCGCATGCACGGCGTGCATGCGCAACAGCCCGAACCGTGCATGCGTGGCGCGCGCGACGAAAAAAACAAAAAAAACAAAAAAATAAAATAAAAACAAAATGGCGGACCGCGACGGGCCGATCCGCGCATGCGCAGCACGCGCGCGACGGCCCAAACCACGCATGCACAGCGTGCGTGCGATGAAAAAAAACAAAAACAAAAAAACCCAAAAAACAAAATGGCGGACCGCGGTGTCCGGCGACCCCCGCGAAGCGGTCATTCGACCCCAAATGGGGTCGCGACCCATAGGTTGAGAATCGCTGGCTTAGATGTTCTTCTGACTTCTGGTTGCAGCGGCTAAATGAATGGCCATTTTACTGCCCATTCTTTCCACCGTCGGCCCAAAGGAGCAATTTCGGTCCCTGGAAGAAGCTGCCGCTCTCCCAAGGACAACGAGGACCTCCTCACTGGTAGCTGCCCCCACAGGGCAGCTTTTCGACACAATTAAGGGTCTACCACCAGCAGAGAATCAGCTGGCAAGGAGAGCCATCTCCTTGCACAGTTGCGAGCGCTGCTATCCGGAACCGGAAGTCACTATTTCAATCTTAAATGGCAATAAGCTATTTCATTATTTCTTGGCTACAGGGATCAGAGTTGCAATAGTACCTAACTGAAAAAAGGGAAGAGTTAGATTAATCATAGACATTAAAAGGAGGAACATGAGCTGAGTAATATGTACTTTCATTTACTTCACCAGGAAAGTGAGTCAACAACTAGTGAATGGAATAGTTGTCACTCACATGCTTGTTAAAGGAGTGGTGATGGAACTATTTTTAGGATGTGTCATTTATATTTATTATTGCTATGGGAGGTTATCATGTCACATAGAAATATAGCACATTCCGATAAATTTCACAACAGCTAACAGTCATTGCCAAGCACCTGCATTAATCACATTATTTTTATATATAGATAAAAAGTTACTGTACGCTGGTACAGAGCACTTAAGTGACATTGATGTCCATTAAATAAGGCAGGGGCGACCAGATACAAGCATTCTCTTCTCCAGCTATTCTTAAGAATAGGAGCTGCATCTTCATTGTTAATATTTTTAAAAGCTATTAGAATCTTGGTTCTTTAAGCAGACATTTGGGTACTAGGAATATGTTTGATACCAAAGAACTATATGGGACTATTATTTATTTTGACTTTATGAACTGGAATGTATACTATAATTTTATAGATTACATTGCTATTTAATCTGACATGCATTATATATTTTATTATAAACAGTATCAAATAATAAATGTTGAGGCTGCCGGAAGACTGGAACTTTGTATCTCCCTCAACACCTAAAGTGATAAAAGAGGAAATAAAGAAGTAATATAGTACTGTAATACAAGTATATTCATGAGGCCATACTCCTGAGTTTTCATGAGGAAACTGCTATGCACAACTTTGGGAAGAAACTTTCCTAGATCAACAGCTAAAGGGCCAGGTTGAATATACTTGTTCAGCAATGGGACCAAGATGATGATGATGATGATAATAATAATAATAAAGTTGGAAAGGACCTTGGAGGTCATCTAGTCCAACCCCCTGCTCAGATAGGAAACCCTATACTATTTCAGACTAATGGCTGTCCAGTCTCCTCTTAAAAACTTCCAGTGTTGGAGCATTTACTGCTTCTGGAGGCAGGTTGTTCCACTAGTTAATTGTTCTCACTGTCAGGAAATTTCTCCTTAGTTCTAGGTTGTTTCTCTCCTTGATTAGATACCAAAGGTCAGTTAGGCAGCCAGAGCCATAGAGTGCAGGGCTCAAAAGTACATAGTGACAGTCCCGTCCACAACTCATGGGTGGGGGTTGAAGCATCTATGTGGTTGTAAATCAGGTGAGCTACCAAGTGCTCAAATTTTGATCGTGTGATACGGGGATGCTGCAACAGCCATAACTTTGGGGACCAGTCATAAGCTCTCTTATTGTGTGCTGTCTTAATTTCAAAAGATCACTGAATGAGTGGTCATTAGTTGAGGACTACCAGTAAGCTACTTATATTCTCCTGAATGAAGTGACATAAAAGTATCCATAATAAAACAAATGGCTTGTATGCCAAAAGATTAGGGATTAACAATTATCAACTAAATGTATAAAAAGATAATAAATTAGATATAACTAACCAATCTGTTTGCTGAATGATATAAGTAAAATCTATATTAGAAACTGTCTGAATATAGAAAAACAACTACAGTATATTTGATCTGAACAGGCATGTTTTAAGCTAGAATACTCTTATGAGATAGGCAGCAAACAAATTCAATAAATAAAATAAATAAAATTCTATTCTGCAGCATAGCATGCAGATATGGAGAATGAATTAGGAACTGCAAAATAAATATATGAAAAAAGTGTAAATAGACATAAAGGAAAAACTGAGAAAGTTGAGACTGGATGCAGCTGATTATAAAACATAATCTTTGAAGCTGTGCTTGGTAGAAGCAGGGATGATTTATAAGAACAGAAAAGTTTAGAAAGGGATAGTAAATAATTTTGGTATTAACTAGATTGCTTTCTCATTCTGTTTTGCTTTCTGTACTTTGCTTAACACTGCTTATCACAAAAGAAATATTGTAGTGTGTGTTTTATGTGTGTGGGGGATATGTTATATATGGGTTTGTGTGTGTCTGTGTGTGTAAAACAGAGAGCAATAGACAGACATATAAGGAATATATAAATAAACCTGAAGTATGCTATACATAGCGCTCAATATTAACTCAGTATCAAGAAATAGGTTTGAGAATAAATCTGAAGATACTTCCACAAACAAGCACTTTTTCCTGCATATAAAAAATGGTGTGAAAATTCCTATTCATACATCTGTACCAAAGCTATCTAACTCTTCTATTCTATAGAAAGGAAGTTGATTCAAACAAGATTTTTAAAAATAGAATTGCAAATTTGGTAGCAACCAATTCCAAAGACTGAATATTACAAAAATTATTAGCATGTCTTTCCAAAATTATTTATAATTTTGAGCCTGTCTTTCTATTTAAACTATATTTTTATGATATCACTGAAGATCAAAAAGGATCATGGTTTAGTTCTGTTTCAGGTTATACGTTTATAACTGAATTGCTAGTTGCATTTCTTCTTGTACATCAGAAAAGTTAATGTTGTTGGGAGTATTTTTAAATGAGAAAGATAAAAAAGAGGAGGGAAGACAAGATGAAATGATCGTAGTTTGACAAGATCCATTAATATACACAATGCTCTTTAACAATTCTGGCAGAACTAACACCTGAAAGTCATCAATTGCTGTTTTTTTTCCAATTTTTAAAGAATATCTAAATTATTTTAAAGAGTACAAACAATAATAATTGGAACTATGAATATATTTTCACCATCTACTTAATTTATTTTGGTAATGGGTATAAGAAAAACAGAAAGACAAGAAAAAATATTCTAAAAAAAACCCATAAGTACTATAGTAAAACATTAGAGATATTACATAGTTTAACTTTATACTGATATGCTAAAATAATTTATTCAGCTTTAGGGGGATTAAAGTGTACCAAATAAATACAGTCCAAGAAAAATTAAAGAAAAATCATTCCTTTTCCTACTGACCTTGTATAATATACGCTCTTTCTTCAGAATCTTATGTGTGTTGTGACTAACAAGTGACCCTTTTTAATGCCTTGATAACCAATTTATGTTCACATTAGCTCCCCCTAATGTACCATATACTCAAGAGTGGTTTGAGGTAATTCAGTTGGGATTATGATGTCATCAGAATTCAGATGTATGGAATTTTTTATGTAGAACTATTGTTGAGCTACCTCCTCTGACTAACAATTTAAAAAGTATTATAAAGAAGTATTTCCTACTATTTTATGTTATTAACATGCCCTATTTAATTTTTTCTAAAAACTATTTCACAATACCAGCTGTGCCCTTTTTTTTAGCCTTTGTTCCTTGAAGCTTTCACATTAACATTAAACGAAGTGGAAAAAATAAAGCTTTTGAAATTTCAGTTTTTTCTTTATATGTCACTGTTCAAAACTGCAATTTATTGCAAAATAGGAAGGTTCAATTTAAGAAGCAGTTTATTTCTAGAGGGCCTTAGTTTAGTTCTGAATTTTCTGAAAAAGTATTTCTGAAATTCTAAAGAGCCACTACAAAATCACCGTAAACAACACTTCATATGAATGGGCATGTAAATCTGTTAATAAATTAAATAAATAAGCTTTGAATTTAGGACTTGTTTTTTATGAAATTATTACTAGTATTATCTATGTATTTTGGAATAAAGTACCATTCATAATTTACATTTAATATTAAACCATAAGTTGACTTTATTTAGAAAAATGGGGTATATAACTACTTACAATCAGTTTCAATTGGAGCAGCAAATAAATTCTAGAAAGAACATATTTTAAAACAAGATTTTCAGTAAAATCCATTTGATCAAGATAATTTTTAAAATTCTTTCCTTACAAAATATTTTGGTTACTTGTAATCTTTTCAAGAACATTCCTGGATAAAAGGAATATGTATGCGATACCAAAAATTTCATAAATTTTGTAGCAAAAAGCCATTATAATTCCATTGGACATTAATTCAAGCTTTTAATACTGGTAGAAGGCCAACTTTCAGAACTTTATAGCATGTCCGCACAGCATTCTTAAACTGTTCCTGTCCTTTGCTCATGTTTGCTTGACTCTAAATTAGTTTAGAAAGATTTTGTTCAGACTGAGACACTTTGGTGACAGCTCACACGCTATTCAGACTGCAATGAAGGCTAACATATACACTATACTCCCATGAAACAACTTCCCAAAGATGAAATCCTTCCATCTGAAGTGGGAAAAATGATGCATTCCTGGACATTTAAAAATAACATGGCTAGAGGAAAGTATCTAGTCTAGGGAGTGAAAATTAGTAATTAAAAAATCATGTTTCTGTTGGATCTTGAATCAGCAACATTTCGTTTGTAAAGCAAACTTCTACTACTGCAGCTTTCATTGGAAAGCTAATTGCAGAGAAAGGAGGACTTGCAAGAATGGTGAAAAGAGTTGTTTCTCAAATACAACAGGAAAATCTGCCTAAGGTTGTATTTATAATTGATACAATGAATACAAGGCAATATCATGTATTGTTGCTCTCTAAAAATGGTTATTGGTCCATTCTGCAACAGGACAACTGTCCATTGCAGATAAATCTCAAGGGAATATGCCTGAAGGAATATTAGCCTGCAATAAAACTGATGGAGAAGATGCTCCAAAAGATATTAAGATATGAGGAACATGTGAATTAATCCAGAATGCCTCCAGAAGTTGTGAATGCTCTCTTTTTAAGAAGAGATTGGACAACCATTTGTCTGAAATGGTATATGGTTTCCTGCCTGAGCAGGGGGTTGGACTAGAAGATCTCTAAGGTCCATTCCAATTTTTATTATTATCGTTATTATTATTATATAACTCCTGTATCTGGGAAATTGAACTCAATGGTCTTACATTAACTAAAAGATAGCCATTTCTAAACAAGTGTACAATAGTCAACAAAATAATTACATCATAATGAATGTGTTTTTCTTTAAGGTGCCAAAGAATGATTCTATTTTTATTTTCAAATAAATGGTTGTGACCCAGGTAATTTATTATGGCTCTTGCAAATGATTTTCTTCAGTTCCTAGGAAACACGTTGTCTTTCAAGAACTCATATATTTGATTAGGGAGGCTAATATGATGTTCTATAAAGTTTAATAGCTATTGAAATATTACTTCAGAGAAAACAACACAGTTCCAAAAGTATCTTTCATTTTCCTTAGGAACAAAACATTTGAAAATGTTATTTTGCTTATAACTGTATTTCTTTGCATCTATTTACATCCTATAGTTTGATTATTTATTGGCCCACACAATATCTTTCACTATAAATGAGGTTTGTTTGGTATCGCATCTTCTGTGAACCCAACCAATATAGTCTGTAACCCATGGTTTATAGATTAAGATAGCATGTAAACACAACCAATTTTGTTTTTCACATTTTTTCCCTATCAGCCCTGCTAACACTGACTATAGAGGCCAGGAATTAGGCCACAGATGGACAACTGTATTTAAAAACAAGGGCAACTGCAGGGGATGAAAGAAAATCAAGATGATAACTGAAACCTTGCAGTTGCAGCTACTGTTTTCATGATTCTCCAACCCTGTTTGACAATCTTATTAATACACTTCTTCAAAGAGGTTTTACTTCCAGGAAATGGTAATTAATTTACATAGCTCAATATAAGATAATGATATGTACTGCACTAGGAATATGGAAACACAGGTTCTAGTCCAGTGGTTCTCAACCTTTTTAATGCCGTGACCCCCAACCGGTCGTAAGTCGAGGACTACCCAACCGGTCGTAAGTCAAGGACTTCCCAACCGGTCATAAGTCGAGGACCTCCCAACTGGTTGTAAGTCGAGGACTTCCCAACCGGTCGTACGTCAAGGACTTTCCCTGCCCGGGAGCGCCGCGCATGCGTGGTGCCGCCCCCTGCGCCGGCCGAGGCGTAGCTGGCAAGGGGCAGCGATGGCGCAGGGTGACCACCGGCTGGGCCACCAGCTGGCCCAGCCCAAGGGAGGTAAGGCACCCGCTGGGCCCCATGCGCGCCAGCAACCCTCCCTGCGCCCGCCGGCCTCCCACCCCTGGCCCTCTTTTACTTTCATTTTTAGTAGTTGCTCAGCAGGGAGGGGTGGAAACTTCTACACAGCTCGCCTTCGCTGCAGACAACTTGCAGCACCGTTTGCAGACTGGGACTTTTGGCGGGCTCAGCAGGGCAGAGACAGCCTGGACAATTCTTATTGGCTTTTGAAAGCCAATAGAATTAGACTCTATTCAAGAGAGTCTATTCTATTGGCTTTCAAAAGCCAACAGAATAAGAGAGAGTAGCACAGCTAAGGAAAAGGGAAAAAAATGGCAGACTGCGTTGTTTGGCGACCCCAGTGAAATGGTCGTTCGACCCCAAATGGGGTCGCGACCTACAGGTTGAGAACCGCTGTTCTAGTCCAACCTTACCCTTGATAAATGCAATAAGTGACTTTGAGCCAGCTGTCTCTCTCAGCCCAATCTATAGAGCCATTGTTATAGGGAAAATATTTTTTTATATTCAAGAATTTTAGCTCTAATAGTTCATACTGCTTGTTATATACTCACATGTATTTATGCATTTGATTTTATTGTACCCTTTCTTTCTCTTTTGGTTTATGCTGATCAATCACCAAATTTAATAAAATCTATCTATGAGGAAAGTAGGTATAAATGAACACAAAATAAATAAATATGCATTTGCCTCTTTTCTGTTTTATGTCTACTCACAAGTGTGTGTACATGTACAGGGATGATTCTCATGATTAATGCACCCTAAAACAATCCCCTTTCCTCCATGCCTGAAGTTCCAATAACACCAACTACTGTATATTGTATGTAGTTCACTTAAGTTTTAGAAATCTGCCCTTAATAACCGATTCTACTGAGTCTACCCATAATTTTAAATTGAAAGGGATTCAGTGGATTTATTCCCAGATAAATGCATATATGTTTATATCCTCAAAGATAATATTCCAATAATCTGGTTGTAACGTAGATGACTGAATGAGCAACATTAAATATTTTAACTAATATTTGACTTATAGAAAAAGACAACTGCAATTTAATTGCTTATCATTATTTATTACTGTTATAGTGTTTTATGTGGAGCTAACTTAGTAGACCATCCAGAAGTTGCAAATGGTCCAAGATACAGTGGAATAGGTAGTTGTATAACACCACTATTTCACAAGATGCACTGGTTTTTAGTAGCTTACCTAATACATTTCAAGATGCTGGTTATCAGCTATACAGCAATTCATGGCACAGTGGCCAAATTATTTGTGGGACCACCTACCTCCAATTGATTGACTGATCCACTATACCTAGCACAGTAGGCATACTATGAGTCCATACTCAGATAGACAGTAGCATTAGTGTGACTAATCTTATTAGAAAAAGGGATAATATTAATCAGAAGCCAAATACTAACATCTATAGCACCATCTTCACCATGCTTGCCTCCAACACTATTTCAGCATTTGAAATGCAACAAGATGCATAAAGAAGAGTTTTTAGAAACTGTACAAGTTTCCAGGAATGAAATCAGAAAAAGGGTCCAAGCATAGGTCCGAGTGTATTCCATATAGAAGTTGTGCCATAGATAGGCAACCACTATTTAGTTTTGCAACCAAATGCTGGGTTCAATTCAACAAGTAATCCAG